>RJWH01001776.1:0-37844 GCA_004363575.1 Solenodon paradoxus | reverse complement strand
AAACTCTTGAAACGGTCAAGAGAGAAGTGACTCTTTACCTTTAAGGGAAAAACAATTTGAATAAAGCAATTTCTCATTAAGAACATGGAGGTCAGAACATTTTTTAAGTGCCAAAAGCAAAGAATAGTCAAACCAGGGTCCCGTATACAATGAAAGGAAAATGAAAGAATGAAAGGAAAATCAAGACTGTCTCAGCAAAAGAAAAAATAATCCTATTTGTCACCTGCAGACTTCTTATTACATGTTAGCCATATGTGCCATATATATTCTCTAAACAGAACAAAATAATGAAAGATGAAATCTTGAAACATTAGAAGAACAACAGAAAAGAATAAAAATACAGGTAAATGCAACACATTTTCTTGGCGTTTTCTAAATCATGTTTGATAGAGGAAATAAATGCTATTATATGATTGTTCTCAATGTATGGAGAAGAAATGGTTAAAATAATGACAAAAGATGGAAGTTAAAGTTATTAGAGAAGATAAGTTCTTTTTACATTTCACTTCGGTGATGGTATCCCAGTATTCTGTGATTAATTATGTGTGTGTGCGCGTGTGTGCGTGAGCGTGTGTGTGCGCGTGTAGATAATGTAGAACCTAGGGCAACCACTAAAAAAACCTATATAATGAGAGAGACTAAAAAAACTATAGATGAATTAAAATGAAATTAAAATAAGTATTTAAGCAACCCATAAGAAAGAAGGGAATAAAGACAGATGACAATAGAAAGAAGTAGAAAGCAAAAATCTAAATGATAGAGCTTAGTTCTAGTATAGCAATAATAACATTAAATACAAATGGTCTAAATATACCAACTGAAAACACAGGTAACCCTAGTAGATTAAAAAAAGCATAATACAAATGTGTAGTTTATTTTAAAAATTGCTTTAAATATAATGATATAGGCTGATTAAAGGAATGGAAAAAGATATATCATGGAAACATTCAAAGGAAACAGTAAAGGCCGTGGCTATGGCCCATAAAATAGCCAAAAAAATGGAAAAGAAATCAAATCATAAAGAATGTGTTTTCTTATCATAATGGAATCACAATGAAAACTGATCACAGAAAGGAAAAATAATCACCAAACAAAAGGAAACTAAACAACATGCTTTTAAATAATTCATGGATTAAAAAGGAGCTTTCAAGGTAAATTAAATAATACACTGAACTAAATAAAAGTTAGAAAACACTATATCAAAGTATGTGGGATACAGTTTACATAGTACTGAAAAGGAAATTTATGGTTCTGTATACCTATATTAGGAAAGAAGGAATCTCTAATTCTGAGAGACGGTCTTAAAAGTAACTATTAATCAAAATTATATTTCTTATAATCCTACCAGCCTCAATTATATTGTATTACCAGGGGCACCTCAGAGATAATTGCAATTTCAATTCCAGATCCCCCACCAAAGCAGATACTGCAGTAAAGAAAGTCACATGAATTATTTGCTTTCCAAGTGCATATAAAAATTATCTTTATACTAAGTCTATTAAGTGTGCAAATTTATATCTGAAAGATGTTTGAACCTTAATTAAAAAATACTTTATTGCTAATAAACATTAGCCATCACGTGAGCTGATCTTTTTTGCTGGTGAAGGGGTTTACTTTGTTGTTGATAATTGCTGACTTCTCAGCGTGGTATAGTTACTGAAGGGTGAGGTGTCTGTGGCACTATCTTAAAATAAGAAAACAAGAAATCTTTCCACCTTGATTGACTTTCCCTTTCACAAAGATTTCTCTGTAGCATATTATGTTATTTGATAGCATTTTTCCCACAGTACAATTTCATTCAAAACTGAGATCAGTCCTCTCACACTCTACCTCTGGTTTATCAACTAAGTTATGTGCTACTTATTAAGTATCTATTGTTTCTAAGAGATACAACAGTGCATGACAGAATTCATTCGATGCCATAGAAATGCTAGTTTTAAGAATTTATGCCAAGAAGACAATTGTCCATGCCTGAAAAGATTTTAAATGAAGGACGTGTGATAATATTTTTATAATATACAAGAAAAAACAACTTGTGAGAGTTTGGTTAAATACATTCTAAAGTATCACCAACAGAATAATATGCAGTCATTAAAAAGGACTATGTAGATCATCTCCATCACTGAAAATATATTAAATAAATAAGACACAAAAATAAACTTTTGTGTCACTTGTGTACATCAATCCACGTGTTTCGATTTTTAAAAAATGGCAGCAAACTGAGTTTTTAACTCTCATTTCCCATTCTTTCATGCTGTGACTCATTTACAAAGACTAAGCATAATTTTTACAAACACAATAAAGCTATTTTCAAAATATTGAAACAAAGTGAATGACACAAGGCCAGTTTTCAAAAATTTCTTATCCCAAACCAAGAGAGATGAAATATATAAAACATCATTTCCACATAGAGGCAGAGCTCGATATGCTGGAACTGACAGCCAGAATAGGAACTCAAGATTCATCAGCAGACATGAAAAATTCACTCACACTCTTAAAGGAACTGTCAGCAATAAAGTCTCAATATCAAACTTTGCACACATGCTTCAGATTCATTGTTGCTGAGCAGAAAGAGACTCGCTTGGGTCCCTTGGAAGAAAAGTGTGAAGACATACCAGGACTCCAGGCAGACCTGGGGCTGTCAACCTGGACTGAGGAAGAGAGAACTGTGCAGGGCAATTAACATCTCACATGTCAGACTTATGAAGAAACAGACTTGTGAAAAGGAACTCTAATGGGAAGAAATCAATTCCAGAGAAATTTTGGAAGATGTCTTTTTAGCACTTGATGGTTAGAAGTGTATGTATGGGGGGCGTGGGTAAAAGGAGATTTGGTTTGGATGACTGGATAGTAATGCCGAAAACACAGAAGGGATTATTTCTTTTTAAAGACATATAAATTTCAGTCAAAAGGAAAGAAGAAAAAAAACAAAACATAACTATCAAGTTAGCCAGGGATAAGTCTGATCTGAAAGAATACTTCTGGAGCATCATAAAAGATGGAGCAATGAATAAAACTTTGAGGCATGCAGAAATGGGAAAAGAGTATTTTAAGCAGAAAGGACAAAGAAGCTGAGGTCCTGAGACGAGAATGTGCCCTAATTCGTGTAAGGTAATAGACTGTAAACAGAAAAGTTTGCTATCAGGTTGAAAAGTTTAAGGTGAGATGAGACAAAGGAGTTAGTTCTTTGTTGAGTTGATAATGGAAAGTGCAGACATTTTAGACTAGGAAAATGATGTATGAATTACACTGGGGGCAATATAATGTGTTATATGGATGCCCTGGATGCCTGGCAGCACCACCGTGAGACCTGGGCATGAAGGGCTCCAGCTCTGACACTCTTCTAGGGCCAAAGCTGCTATCTGGTGTTGGGAAATCAGAAGTGGAAGAATAACTCAGTGGCACCTAACTTCAGGACTGTGGATGAGCCTGGATGAGCAAGCTGGGATCTCACCACATGTTCAAAAGGTCCATCTTGTGATGGGATGTAACCAGGGCTGTGGAATAAAAGGATGGGCTGAGGACCAGAGATGAGAGGCTGACATCAGGGGACTGCTGGCTGGTAGTGTGTCCTTGAATTGCTGTACTGGCATGGAAGGTTGGTGTGCTAGAGAATTCCACATTTGAAACTGGCCTTGTGGGTTTTCTGAAGGTACATTTATCAAGGTAGGAAGAAACCCTTCATTTTATGGAATACTTTTTTTTTTTTCGAAGGAAAGGTAAGAAAGAATTAAGGTGAGTAGGTAGGCAGGTAGGCAGGAAGAGAGAGGAGGAAAAAGCACCTTATTTAGTTGTTTGTCTTGGTCTTTTCTCTGGGGCTCTGAGTCTTGAACCTGGGACTGGGGTCTTGGGATGTATGTGGACTGCCCTCAGTGAACTAAACCACAAGGCCACCAGGGTGCACGCTATTGAATGCTTCTAACTTGACTTACAAATATTAGGTATTTAGACACATGGCCCATGAGCCTCTGTTAGTATTACTGTGATGCAGTAGATGTTAGTGGTAGAGCAACTGACACATAATACAGGCGCAATAAACTTTTGGTGAATTAATCTTTGGCAGCCATGAACACAGTAACTCAAAATGAGGAGAGATGGCAGAGAGTTGACCAAAGAAACCAGAATTTCCAAGAGATAAACTCTTTGTTGATATTTCTGATTTAATAGATAGCATAAATTCAGTTATTTGGGAGAGAGTTGCAAAGCTATCTTTGAGTTACCATATTTAGCAATATCTTCTATTTTATTTCAATGTTGTTTGAAAGACATGAAAAATAGCAAATATGGTGCGCCCTGGTGGCTTAGGGGTAAAGGTGATCAAGCGCGGTCTACATCCCAAGGACCTGAGGGAGGTGGAGGAGGCAGGGAACAGCCGAGATGAGAAACTAAACAAAATTAAATAAAAAAAAAATGCTTCTTCTCCCTCTCTTTTCCTGCCTGCCTGTCTTTATGTGCCTTTATTCTGGCCTGCACCTTTTCTTTAAAATATACGTATAGGAGCACCCTGGTGGAGCAGCGGTTAGGTCAATCACCAGTGAAGGAGTAAGCCACAGATACCCCTCACACAAAAGTCCTTGATTCAGTTTGACTTGAGTCACTGACACATTGTGTGTGACCTGGGATAAGTCACCCAGCAGCTGAGAGCACTCGGTTAGAATCAGGTATAAAGCAGAAGTTGGCTAAAAGCCAGAGGCTCCCTCTAAAGTGAGTTTCCCTGGGTAAAGACACTGTGGAAGAAAAAGAGCACCCAGCTCTCTCAAAGAAGTCTTTTAGAGGTGGCGTTTCATTCTTCTTAAAGATGAGACTTTTTCTAATTATTACGTCAACTTGAGGAATATCTAAATAGCACATTCCTTCCAAGCAACCAGCTTACTGCTGATACTCGATGAGCACATTATAAAGGGATTTTCTGAGGAATTAAAAGTCAAATCTGTAGTTCGTTAGTCTTCAAGAAGACTGAACCAGTTTCTTAAAATGGTTTCATTCTGGGCTTGCCTTTGTGGCTCAGGTGTCTGAGATGCTGGCTGGGCGTGTGTGTTAAGGACCAGGGTCCTGAACTGGGACCGAGGGTGAAAAAAAAAAAAAAAAGATGCTTCTTCCTTCTCTCTCTCCCTCCCTTCCTTTCTTTTTCTTATTAATTTTTTTTAAACTCTGAGCATAAGAATATACATGAGAAATATACAGTAGTGGGAAGCCTACCAGAATACAGGGGATTCAACACCTCCACTGCAACCAAGGAGTGAATTCTTGGGCATTCTCAACACACCTGTGTTTTCAAGAATGCTAATAATTATACATGAAAATTTTATTTCCTCCCCACATGAAATTCTAAGGTAAGATCTTGCCACTCTTCCCACTTTACAGAGTGAAACGGAGATTTAGAGAGCTTACACAATTTGCTCAAGACTGTACTGAAGGCCAATAGTCCATTCTTTTGGTGAGTGCCAGCCAAGAGACACAACCCCAAATTCCTTTAAATAATTCCTTTAAATAAAAATTCCTTAAAGCATTGCCTTCTCCAGGGCTCTGCCCAGGGAGCGTTATTGGGGGCTCAACTGAGGAAGTGAGTAATCACTGGTCAGCAGGCCCCTGAGGGAGATTCTAAGTCTACTACACAGGTGCCAGCCTTGCTCATGCCTGGCCATGCTTGTTTATACACAGAATGTTAAGAAAAAGAAAAAAAAAAAGTCAGGAAAACTCTCCTCTGGGCTTTGATTTTAGAATTCAAATGATTTCTTCAGGTCGCTGTAACTGTTGCTCGTGCTCAGGCTAGGTGGGTAAGAACCACTTAGCTTGGCCTCAGATTTTCTTTATCTACTTCTCCTGAGGAATTTATCTATTCTATTGTCTAGAAGTACAATAGGCAGAGAATGAAGGGAGACTAAGTTTTGAATGGCCATTCAACATCCATTCAAAGGCCAAGGCCTTCAGGGACGCCACCAGGTTTTGAGGATAGAGTATTTTCCATTTTTCTGTTAGGCTCACTTATCGCTGGTCTACTAACAAGGTCACACAGATAGTGAGAAGAGGCTCCAAGCAGGCAGAGCCAACCTGGAGTCTTTTCACTTTTATCCTCCATACTGCCTCACCTGTGGTAGAAATCACTGAATGAAAATGCCAGCAATAACCTAGGGATTGTAAAAACACCACACCGGGGGCGTCCTTTGTCCTCACACTACTGTTTGGACATAGAATGTGAGGCATAGGGGTTCTAAATGAATTTCTTATGAAGGTCTATCTGTCAAAATTGGAAGAACTAATTTTATTGAATACTTTGCTAACTTGATTTCTAAATATTAGGCATTTAGACATATGGCAGTTCAAACGTGCTCTCATTAATAAAGAAACCCCTTGGAACTTCTATTCTATTTTACGAAACAAGGCACTGTTATTATTTTGTTGTCCAAGCAGAACGAAGGACAACATTCGCATTTTAAAGAACTATGTACATGTTGAAATCCCAGGAAGCAGATTTCCTCATCGACAACTCCCTCAATCAGAAGTTCCCAAGCGTCAAGAGTGTGTAAGTCACCCCAGGCAGCTTCCTAAATAGACATATTCCCAGGACTCACCATGATCAGTTCTAATGAAATAGGTCTGCCTATTAATCCAGACTATTTTTGGAAGCAGCCAGTGACTGCAATGGAGGCTGCCCTCTGTGGATACTTCCGTTAAGTCTTTACATTTCTCTGCAGCCCTGATGCTTGGAGCCAACTGTTTTCCAAACAGTGAGACTGCTTCCTACATTGCTTAATGAGGAGACCAACACATTTGTGTGAACAACAACAGGTGCGCCCTGCCAGAGATGAGTCAGAAACACAATCCAACAGTCCTAGTTCTTGGCTTCAGCACACACGTCTTAGACAGAAGAATCACATACCAAGTTCGCAGATCCACATAGAACTGGGTGGGACTCTGAAACTTGACAATGCGAAAGAGAAAATGCCTTGGGAGAGGCCATCCCTAAACTTCTGAAAAAATGTATTTCCTTTGAATCACTTGCTTTCATCTTCGAGTTGTCCTACCCTTCATGGTAGACAGGATGTGACTAATGGGATGCATAGAGTCACACTTAATGGCATTTGTAGGACAGATAGTGGCAGCAGGATCAGCCTTCAGGTGCCTTTGGAATGGTAATTCTGCTAATTGGGTCTCTCTTGGAGCTAACACCTCTCTTGGAAAAAGGTAGGAAGTCTCACTTTACGGAATTGGTCCAGGTTTTTCCTCCCAAGGATTGCAGCCACCTGTATTTGAAGACAGAATTCTTAACGCTGGAATTGAGTTTGGAGTTTCTTATTCTCTTCTCATCAGTTTTCAGTGCTGAGGGGAGAGCAGTGTAATTGATTCTTGAAAAATCACATATTCCCAAGTTTCTATTCCTCTTCAATAGAATTCTACAAGATGCCTAAAATTCTCTTAATATGAAGAGTCCCTCTGATCCATGTCGGTGCATTAAAAATAGTGTGAATGAGACAAAATAAGAGGTTTGCTTAGTTTTCTTTTCTCCCTTTGTCTTCTTTTTAAACTTTTCAATATACAATGGCATTTCTAATTAGAAATATTTTGAGTTTCACAGTATTTCCCAAAAATGCACTTGTCTTGGACAAAAGGAAGTTTTAATCTGTGAACAGATCTTGGGGGAAAGTCCTATGTGTATGCCCTGAAATTGTATGATAATTTTCTGGGAACAGAGTTACATTTTTTTTCTCAAATTATCAAAAATTATGTTGTAAAAATTATAAATTAACCTAGAAAACTTTAGCAACTACCCCTTTTACTAAGAAATTAGTTTCTAGAAATTCTTACGGTTTTAAAAAGCTGGAAAGCTTGTGAGCTTTTCAGAAATGAGATGAGATATCAGATAATTACCAAGGAAGATTATTTAAAGAGTGTAATTACTTAATCTATTTTCACACTTCAGTTGACTAGAGTTTAGTTTGTGGACAAACACATTTCAAAATCTTCTTCTTAGTCATTATAATTAACCATTAAAATATCAAAGAACAATTAGCTTATGGACTTCCACCTTGAATGACAATTCAGGCTTTTATTGACTTGTTATGTAAAATATAAACCCCTGTTGACATAAATTGGCATTTTAATCAAGATAATTAGTTTTTTCCTTTTGTGTAATCTAGGTCAGAAAAATGCAAGTGGTAGACATGTTCTGGAGGCTATGTAAAATAATTTTGCTCCCCTGGAATTCGAAGCACACCTGAGTCTGGAGATAATTCTTCACCTTTAAATGGTTCGATAATATAAAAGCAAAGCTCCTGAATAATTATTCAGCGATTTAAAGTAAAGTTCCAAAATACAAGGTGATCTTTTTCTTATTAAATGAATCACTCTGATGCTCATATTCGGGGATTTTATGGTCAGTTAAATCACAATGATTAACTCAGATACTTTTAAGTATCCATCTTTTAGGCTTTAGCCTAAGTCATGCATTTTAAAGCTAGTTTCCTCATTCATGGAAAGAGATTTATAAAACAACTTTAAAGAGAGTGTATGATGATGTTTGGAATTCCATGCCTTTCCTTCCGTTTGGATAACCTTTAGAATACAGCTTTGACTAACTTGCAGTGTCTAATCTGAAATGATTAATGATTGATAAATTGTTATTCTGATATAGTGAGATCTTCAAAAGCTACGAGAAATAAAATTATTCTCTTCTGCCTATATCAATAAATATTTTGATCTCACCAGAGTTTTAATCCCTTCCAGTGTTTTTTCAAATTTCCTAGGTGCCTGATAGATGCTTCAATGTATACCTCTCTGCACATCTTCAAATCTAGTGATAAATGTAGCCACACCCACTTCAAAATTTTGTCTGCATTAACCCTAGAGTCACAAGTGTTCCACCTTGGAATTACCACAAAAAGTTGTCCAATTTCTATGTCATGCTGGAGACCCTTTTGCATCTTCTAGACTAGGAACTAGAAAACTGTAGGTGAGGTCAATCTTTTTCCATCTTTGCATGACACTGTCTTCTACAAATTCTACCATTCGTGGAACTGAAATATGTTATATTTTAATCTTCACTTGTGGACAGTTTTAGGGTCATAGAGAATTTGTTAAATTTCACATGTGTATGATAGGCCTTTATAGTGTTCCAATGTCTGTTACTTCTTTGTGTCATACTAAGCATCTCTATTCTCTACAGCCATGCTTTGTATGACAGGATTATTACTGATACTCCTCTTCTCACTGCTAGATCTCTTTTTAGTGTGTAACTGTTTATCTAGGCTCTTCTTAAAGTAAAACACCTAGAATTGTACTGTGCTATATTTGGCGTGCTTAATATAAACCAGCATTTTCCAAAGTGTAGTCTGTCAACCAATGGAGACTCCAAGGCCCTTTCAGGGGGTCAGTCAGATCAATATTATATATATACTATTACTAATAAATTATTTGTGTGTGTCATTATGTTGACATTTACATGGATGGTGCAAAAACTGTAGTGGGTAAAACTGCTACTGTCTTCACATGAAACAAGGTAGTGATAACAAACTGTACTACCAGTCTTTGCATTCTTTATCTCCAAGCACTCAAAGGGAAATAGAAATCAAGTTTCATGAAGTTACAGCAATAAAAATGAGTAATTTCATTAAATTTCAACCCTTCAATATAGGTGTGTGTGTGTGTGTCTTTTTATTACCAATATCCTCCAAGTTCTTTTTCCCACAGGCTAAT
This sequence comes from Solenodon paradoxus, assembly GCA_004363575.1. Taxonomy (NCBI): domain Eukaryota; kingdom Metazoa; phylum Chordata; class Mammalia; order Eulipotyphla; family Solenodontidae; genus Solenodon; species Solenodon paradoxus. The sequence goes on along the minus strand of RJWH01001776.1, from coordinate 28,151 downwards.
AAAGATGGAAGACCATTAGAAACCTACACAAATAACATTTATTCTTTGACCAAAGAGTGAGAAAGGAGGTCAAGCTCTAAAGTTCATCTGCAGACTTCTGGAAGAAAGCAGGGCAATCCAGGAATAGGGGCTCAGTCACACTTTGGAGCCTGATTTCGTTTCTACTGGAGCTGTTTTAGTGCAGAGGGGTGAGGATTGAAGGTTTCTTTCTTTTTGATCATTATCTCATATTCGCCTCCATGCTGCCTGATCCCTAGTTCTAGCCAGATGCCAAGTTTCTCAGTGCACATTTTGAGAGCAAAGGCTATCTCACCACCATCATTTCCTAAACTAGACCTTCTAAATTTCATTGTCCTCTGTAACCTGGCCAGTTAGGCACCTCTCATGCTGAAAAATAAGCACAACTGGGCAAAATATTAGCTTGAGTTTAATAATTTTGAAGCAACATTCAAGCACCAGGTGGCATGTTAACATTCTTTGTGAATAAATGAAAACTACACAGTGTGGGTTGTATGGAGAAAAACTTTCTTAAGAAATAGTTGTGAGCTGAGCTGGCTACTTTTATCACGAAATAACATTTTTACTTGAAAGAATAGGTGGTAGACAAACTATTATTATTTTGACTTAGATATTTGGAAGACTTTTTTTTTTTTGGTTACTGAATGAGCTTGTCATTTCATACACAGATACACAGTGAAGACAACTGACTGTATTGTCGCTGGTGATAAATAATCTGAGCTTTCAAGAGAAAATTAGAATTTTGGAAAACTTTATTTGCCACCATGGCCATGACAGCTTCCCAATATTGGATTATTTATTGCATAAGGTTGGCGGTGATTTTAATAATTGTGGGGCTTTTTTATATTGACTAATGGAATATATCAGTATTCGTGATACAGCAAACTGATATTTTCCAAATGGTCAATGCATGATGTTACAAATTCATGAACTGTTATAAAAGACATATGATAATGTAAAATAGACAAATACATTTCTAATGTAAGAGTACACAAACTTCTTTAGTATTGTTTTCTATTGAACATTGGAATATACCTTTAAAAATACTATTTGTCAAGTTTTGATGTGTTATCAAGGAACAGTGTCTCTAAAAAGATGATTCAAATACTTCTCCATTTCCCAATGATGTATTTGTTTGAGGTCGAATTTTTTTTACATACTTCAATCAAAACTACAAATGAATGCTAAAGCAGATATGAAAATTCAGCTGTCTTCTATTAAGACAGATAGTAAAGAAATTTGCAAAAAATGGAAAACAAAACCACATGTCACAAAAAAAAGGTTAGTAATATTGATATGTAATTGAATTGATGATTACTTTCAATAAATGAATACATATGAAACATTTCCACTTAGTTTTCATTTCTAATATGATAAATGTTGAAAGACAAAACCCAGAAAAAAAGTTTTTTGAAGTCTCAATAATTTTTAAGGGTATATAGAAGTCCTTTACTTTACACCAAGTAGCTAAAAGCCACTTGTACAGACAATTATTGAATTTTTGTCTTGGTTGCATTGTCTCTGAAGTGTGAGAACACTGGTTTTGCATTGTGGAAGAGGGAAAATCAGAAATAACACATTGTGAACTCATGTTGATTCCCGGCAAAGTCTTACCTCTTAAGTTCTTTGCTATGCTTAGAAAGCTGAAACCCTAACAAAAATAAGTTATGTAAGGGATGTCATGGAACATGGAAAGCTTAAATATTTATCATTGGATACAAACAACTCTTGTTTAAAATAGAAAGTTAAACGTTAAATTAATTATCTAATGTGAGTTCACTGGTTAGTCTCAAAGCTCGTTTGTGGAACTGGATCACACGCCTCCTAATGTGTTGCTTATGAATGAGTACCAGTAGCTGGAATTCAGGCTTGGAACACAGAAGAATTTGGGTTAAAGTTGGAGGTTTTGGAGGTATCTTCATAAATTTAAACTCAATGAGAGTCAGTGAGGGGCAGCAGAAAGCTGAAGTAGGTAAAAAACAAGAGATCAGATGAAAATTAAGAATTATTTAAGGACTAGAAAGGCAGGAAAGGAAAATAATGTTTTGAATACACACAATGATTATATTAGGAACCATTAGTTACATTAGTAAGTCCTCCCTAGCATAGATTGAATACACTTCCAGAATCTCACAAACCGTAAACATTGCAGGTAGGAGTCGAATTTAAGGTCTCTTATTCTGGGTCTCTACTCTAAGAAAATTGGATGGCTACACTATTCTGTCTTCAAGAAACTTTCATTTCTTTAAATATGTATGACATTTATATGATCTAGTGCAAACCTCTTCCCCTTTTCTTGGGTGGTGTGTTGGTATGGGTGGGAGAAGGTGAGGAGAGATTAATAGAAATGCAAGGGTGTGTAATTCAGCTTCTACATTCATCCTTAGTCAGGGCACATTTTAATTTTGATTCATGGGCCCTTAGTTGTAAGTACAAGGGAACAAAAAAACAAATATGTTTTTGTTGGATGAAGAACACAGTTTTACTTAATGGTCTCATTGCTTGAACTATTATAGCACAGGAAGAGCTAAAATGCTACTAAGCAACAGAAAGTAATTTTGTATTAAATATACTATTCCCGCAGTTTAGAGCTGAAGTTTAGCATCCCCTCAGGGTCCCATAACTAGACACTTGACATCCACAGGTTCCACCCTACCCCAATGCTTATGTTAGTTTCATACTATTATACGTAAGAGTAGGTGTAAAATCACATATTGTAAACGATAATTTAGCATTTGCAAACTACCGTAAAACTGAAAATCGAGAGAGGAGTCTGATGAAATTTGTACTCTGAAATTTAAGTCAGTTGCTCAAGAGCTCAAGCACCTAAAAGGGCACAAACAAGGGTTGAAGCCTTCAGGGTCTGTAGGGGAAATGGGTAAGTGGTTTTCCCCTAGGGGTGTGAAGTCCTCAAGCCACGGCGATGCATTTCAGAGAGGTGACCGCCTAGAGGGCCAGCGGGGAGGTGGCGGAAACGCCTCCTTCAGTCCAGGTCGGCCCCAGGGGACTGGGTTGACAGACGACTTCTTATCGCCATAAAATTCTTGATTTCAATCACCTCCTCCAACACTAACCTGTAGCGACGTGTCGAAAGCATCTTTCCTCCTTTTGGTTTCTGTCTTAAATTTATTATTCTCCACAATAATGTGATAAAGAGCAAGGAACCCAGTTTTCAAGGCTTAGTCGAATTGAAAATAAGTTCACACTTCAGAGAAACCTTGGAAGGGAAAAACGGAGGCGGGGGGGGGGAGCGGGGGCGGGGAAGCCAAAGAAATCTTTGTACCCTTTGATAATTTCAGGGAAAATCTCCAAAAACCTAGTTGATTTGTAAACCCACTCTCATTCGTTCCTAAACAGCGCCACCTACTGTCCATTATAAATCATCAGGAGACTTGGCGAGAACCAAGGAGAAATGAGAGCGAAAGTGATCCAAAAAACCAACTTTTCCCAGCAGTGGGGCACTGAAAGATTAGGAAAAGCCATTTCGAAGCAAAAGTAAGTATTTGAACTGGTAAAACCCAGAAGTCATGTAAGCCATCTTTTTAGAAATGGCTATTTCTTTTTAGGCGCTCTATTTCTGAGTCCTCCAGGAGACGGTTTTTATTTTAGTCAGCATGCGTGCTGTTTGTGTATTTTTACGTTAGGGGTCCAGGTAAAGAGACAAAAAGAACCCCCCCCAAACCCAAAACAAGAGTTTTTCTACTTTTTCCACCCACCCAAGGCCAGAAACTCCTGTGTGAGGGCTGGCTGTGACCCTTGAAATCAGTTCAGAAACGTTTGAGTTGGCGGGAAGAAAGGGGTTAAACAGTGGTGGACCAGGTGTACACACACACACACACACACACACACACACACACACACACACACACACACACACACAGGTGTGCGCACGCACACATACACACACACAGGTGTGCGCACGCACACATACACACACACACACACACACACACACACACACACCCCTCCCAGCCAACTCTCCCCCGGATGGTAACTTAGCCTGAAGGTACCATTTGGTCTTAAAACCAATTACTGAACACTCTGGGGAGTTCATCACGAAGGGGGAAACCCTGATACCCAGACAGGAGTTGAGGATGGCTACAGAACGTGGCCTCCAGGCTCCACCGCTGGAGGAAAGGAGGGAATCAGGTGATGGTCCACATGTGTGCACTGCTTTTCTCTGCACACGTTAGCAATCAAGTTAATTGAATTCATTGGAGTTTAGAATCGGCCTCTAGCTGGGAGAGGGCTATGAATGGCCAATTTCTCTCTTTCCCTCTCCCCCTCCCCGCCTCCCGCCCGCCCGCCCGCCCGCGCTTCCAGTTCCCTCCCCTCCTGGTCCCCCAGTCCGCACCTCCCTTCTCCACTCCCCTCACCCCCACTCCCTCCTCCGCTCTATTAAAACACCCACCAGCTCACTTGTTAAGACCCCCTTAAGTTGGAGGAGGCAGAAAGGCAACGACTGCTAGGAAGGAGAAGTCAGGGCGTCTGGAAAGAATTACCCAGTCCTGGCTTCTAGCAGCCAGCCCATTGAATCAGGGACTTGAACCGGCCCCAGCCCAAGACTTTTCTCCCGATTCTGCGCTTTCAGGGTTCTGCTGAGCCTTCACCAGGCTTTTTGTGATACGAAAAAGAGAAGACTTAACGAAATCAGGGGAGGGGACTGGAGCAAAAAAAATAAATAAAATAAAAAAAATCTATATATAAATTAATAAGAATAATAAAGTTAATTTATTTTTAGAGCACAGACAGAAATAAGAATTAGAAGAATGAAATGCAACGGAAATATTAAATAGAACCGTCGTGAAATTTCCTTTGAAAGTGGGAGAGAACCAAACGTTTAAGACTCCCCCATCCTTTTTAAATGTTGTTTTTAATTTTTTTATTTTATTTGGCCGGTCGTCTCAAATTCATCTGATCTCTTATTACCTCAATTTTGGAAACTGCCCGACACCGACCCTCCGGGACCACACAGACAGACTGAGGACTTTATGACCAAGATCTGAACAAGGTACGTGACGCTGGCGCGATTTGGTGAACGACGAGGGTCCTCGAATAGGCCAGGGAGAGGGCAGAAATTGCCCACAGAATTGCTTAAAAAAATATTAAGTCAGTTTTGGACAGAAAAGTTTGAGGTCTGAAAATTTCCACCAGACTGCAAACCGAGGGCTAGATCAGATCACGGTTAGGTTTAGCATCAAGTCCCAGTTTTTCTCCTCCCCGCGGCGTTCGCCAGAAATCCGCTGCCTTTCGGAAGCTCAGGTAACGTCTGCCTGGGAAAGACTGCCTGTCCCGGGATGTACTTTTCCATTCCGCATCTTCCGGAGCCGCGGAGGGGCTCCTGAGCTAGGAAACTAGAATTTCCACCGTGTAGGGGCAATGTATTCAGCGCCGCCTCCCCCTTCTTTATTCCTTCCCCTCTTTTTTCTCCCACACTCTCCACGCGGAGAGGGAAACCCGCGAACGGCTCAGCGTGTTTTACTTCTAAATGAGAAGGCAGCTCGTTTTTTACTAGGAATGCAAAGGGTTAAAAGGATCCGGGCTCCAGACCCGGGAGAAGGGAGGGTCCTCCGCCGCCACCTCGGGACTCTGGCCTGGCTCGGCCACTCCCCCCTTTCCCCGGCCTTCTCTCGGGTGCACTCCTAGCATCCCGTGGAAGCGCCTGGAGGAGTCTGTGCGGGTTCAGCCTGGCAGGGGAAGCCGTTTTGGGACTGGGGCCCCCGACTGGGCCAGGGCTCTTACCTCCCCGAGCGGGAGGAGAGCGCGCATCCCAGCTCCGCTCGCCCGCCTACTCGCGCCGTCTGCTCCCGGGCGCGCTCGGGGACCGCGCGGTGCGCTGGCTGCAGCCGCGTCCCGGGAGCCAGTTCCAACGTGGCAGCCCGCACGCTGGCGCGTTCTGCAGCTGCAGCGTGGGATCCTGCCGGGTGGGGGGCTTGGGGACGCCGTCCCGAGCGCCCCACCAGGGGCTGGAGCTGGGGGCACCCCCCGAGGTCTGGGTGAAGGTGGGAGGTGAGCCAGAGGCTGGGGCGGGATGGGGATTCAACACCTAGGGCGGAATTCGTCACGGTGGTTCCCGCCCAGGGCTCCGAACTGGGTCCCTGTGAACTGGAGGGCGGGTCTGAAAGGAGGGTCTGTGAGCTCGAGAACAGGGAGGCGTGAGAGGCTTTTTCTGCAGCCAAGGTAACGCGGCGGAGGGGAAACGGCGCTGAAAGCTTAATTACAGCTGGAAAGAGGAGCTGGGAGCGCAGAGGCGATACCTGGAGAGGAGGGTTTACAAGCCCCGGATCCTATTACATCGCCCGAGGTACCAGCTTTCCCCGCTGGTCTGCCTCCATCTCCCGGACGCCCAGGACGGGCCCTCTTGGAGCTGGCGCGCCTCCGGGACGCGCGCGGCTACACGTGCGCGCGAGGGTGCCTGCAGGGGCCAGTCGGCTCCTCCCTCCCTCCCGAGTTCCCCGACCCTGGGGACCGTTGCTGGCTGCTGTGTCCGGAACTGCTGCCCAGAAACGCTCCACTCCTCCAACCCACGTGTCTGGCCAGGGATTGCCTTTGACGTCACACCCAGGGGGGAGGTGTGACGCAATAGACTGGGAAACCCTGATTGGCCACCAAGGGCTTTCCCCCGCGGACTGGAGGCCCGAGTATATGTATGTATATATAGCCTTCCTGCTCGGTGAGAGTAAAGCAAAGCAAGTTGCTGGTTGGGTTTTGCAGCAGTGAGGGATAAGATAAGAGGGAGAACCATTTCACTGCCCTTTATAGATTTCAAGTCTTCTCCCCCACCCCCCGCATATTTCTCATTGCTGTGAAGATATGCAGTGCACCTCCCGCGGTGGTAAACAGGATTACGATATTTTTAAGGCCATTTTAACAAAATATTTTAAAGTTGAATCATTCAAATATGACAATGGCGGGTTTAAAATTAAAATATGCATGTATGTAAAATTGGCTAGAACAGATATTTGTGCATATCAAGCTATCCGTAGAAATAATTTAAAATTTTGCAGGTTGAGAAGAACTCTTACATCCGCTTTTTCTTTTCATTTCAATGTGTGCAAGTTGACCTTTTCATTATAGTGGGTTTCTCTACATTTTTCTAGAGGTTTAATAAAATTGCTAGAGGGGGGAGGTTTTTTTATTTTTTTTTAAGTACTTCATCAGTTTTCCTAGTATTGTGAGTATTCTTTTACATGTTTAATAAAAGTTTAAGTTGTTTTTAAAGGAAAGGTGCAGGCAGGAATGAAGGCAAGTAGGCAGGCAGGAAGAGAGAGGAAGAAGAAGCATTTACTTATTTTAATTTAATTTCCCATCTTGATTGTTCACCCCATCCCCGGATGCAGAACCTAGGTCTTGAGATGTATTTGGATTTACATCCTGTGAACTTACCGGCTAAGACACCATGGCAGGCCTTAAGTTTTAAGTACCTATTTTTGTATGTATACTATATAGTGCATGTGTTTGCAGCTTGGGGACAACAATTCCAAATCTATAGTTATTTCTGGATTGTAACATTGTAATTAGGATATCATCCCATTCTCTTTTTGTTATGTTACCCGAATTGAGGGAATAGTAAAAATATTGTAGATGTATCGGAAAATATCTATTAACTGATTTGCTTGTATTATACCTAGTACCGAATCCTTACTTTACCAGAGAAAGTTATGCAACTTACAAAAATTCAAAGTTTACAAAAAATAAAGTTTCAAGGATTTAAATCAATAACTGGCATCAAATTTGGATGTCACTCTCCAGAAAGCAAAGATATTTAATTACCTTCCTGGAAAACAGGAGATGTGCAAGAAATGGTTTTAAGAAAGTAAATCAGATCAAAACTAATCATTTTTGTTAGTTCTACAGAACAGAGCCCCACAATGTTAAATGTCATAAATACTTTTTGACACGGTCCTTCCTTACTCTTCAATTTATTGTAAAATACTTTTTCTTGAAGTTTAAAACATATCTTTCACAGATTCATTTGTTTTCTGTGACTGGCACTCTGGGAAAAACCCTCATCTGTGACTCAATGTGGAAATCCCCTTAGACAAAATTCTATTACAGTTAGCTGTTACATTTAGGTACATGTAGTTAGTTAAATTATTAGCTTTTGCAGTAAGTAGGAATTATGGATTAGTGTAATTGGAGAATGGAGTATAAAACCCACTGTCTCTTTTTATCCTATTTATTCTGACACCCCCAGGCTGTGTTCTACTAAGAAACTGTAAGGACAGAGTTGGTGGCAGCTGATATGACGGCTAAATGGAGGACAGCTCCTTGTAGAAAAATCATTTTTATCACCCCAATTTGGTCTTAATCCTTTTGAGCAGCAATCTGTAGATTAAGTATCATGCAAGTGTATATACCTTAAATTATTCGTGTATATTTTCAATATTATCTATGTGGAAATCATAGATCTACTACATTGACCACAATCTAGAAAAACATTACTGACATGAGTCAAAATAAATCTAATGAGGGCACACTAAAAAAATGTATGAATGGGTGCCTCTTAAATGCATCTATACTACAGATTATTAAAAAAATGAATGAGTTCACATTTTAATGGAATTCCAAAAACAAAATTTATACTCAGTTAAGTCTTTAAACAACCTTAGTAGTAAGGCAAAATATATTCTGACCCATAAAAAAGGTAAAATAAATGCTTCCGTTTATCAGATGTCTAATATGTCTCAGTCACTGAGTACATTTGCCAAACATTGTACCTAATTCTATCTATGCTCCCCCCACACTCTCCGCCACAGAGAAAATGATGAAAGAAACTTGTCTCAGAAAGATTAAAGCAATTCACTCAAAATCAGTGTTAGTAAGGAGTACAGATGCAATTTAATCCAAAAAGTATTGAATGCAATGCCCTGGTATTGTATTGAATGTAACGCTGCATGTAGATTAGTCAGATTTTATGGGGGCTCAATCTGAGAAGGAGTCACACCTGATTGAGAGAGCTCACGAAGACTTGACATTTGTGACTTGATGACCACACAGTATTTGAACCTTTAAAGAAGGTACCCAAGAGCCTCCTGAGAAACATGTCGAACTAAGATTCCACACCAAGAATGATTGTATGCTTCCTCTTTGCCACCCAACTAAGTTTCTGAGGAAGTTAAGGAACCAAGAGGCAGTTGGGAGAACTGGCACCCTAGGAGTCATTGATTACTACTGTTACTGCAAATAAAGAGAAATTTGAAAGCTAAAGCTCTAGACCCAGCCAGAGCTGGGGTAACCAGGGCTCTACAAGGCTTATGCCCAACCCTGCAAACGTGGAGAGAAGGGCCTCAACTTCAAGGCCAGAGAGGCTGAGGAGATCAGAAGGAAGGAGGAGAAGGTCATGTGCTCTCATTCGAGAGCCACTGGGAAGCTTCATGTGGCTATTTCTCTCTTGGATTGCTGATTGAGGTCTGCAGCAAGGGCAGTGCCCGTGAGGGATGTGCATCAATGCAAAGGAAATCATGTAAGTTTCCTTAGACTTTAACCCAGTGATTGCCAAACTTCGCTGCAATTAGAGTCACTTTAGGAGACTGTATAACTCCTGCTTCCCTGGTCTTACCCATTGCAATGAATTCAGAATGTGACTGGAGCCACATAGCAATGATTTTTTATAGATCCCCACGTAATTTTTAACCTTTTGCTTACCATATTTTCCTAATCCACTCTTTACAGGCAAATAGCTACAATCAGAATCTGTCTTTCTATGAAGAAGCCAGTTTCTATACTCTTTGCTAGTGTCGTTCTTCCAAATTAATATCCCTCATTCTCATCCCTCCTCCCATGCAGAATGAGTTTAGGGGTAAAGAAAGCCTGTGTTCTAGGATCAGTTCTTCTTTTTATTAGTTATCTTCTCGAGCAATACATTTATGAATTGAGCATTAATTAAATGCCTTCTATTTCCTTTGTGGGTTTAAACTTTGTCACAAGTTGAAAAGACACTGACTTAGTCTTCAGGGGCCTTAAGAATAATGGGGAAGAAAGAAAAGTACACTTTATAACTTAAGTTACTCTTCTGTGTTAAGACATTGAAGCCATTAATAGTAATGGCAGTGACCGTGACAAGCATACCAGGGGTGCATACTCTAGTTAGTTGTTAAGAGAGATAAGTGATAGATGATAGATAGATAGATGATAAATGGAAAGACATAGAAAACTTGGTTACAGTTCCTACAAAACTTAGTGTTTCCACTTTGCAGGTGACGAAATGAGGCTCGGGCCTCAGGTACCAGAAGAAATTTGTAGTCTGCCTTCATCTTTCTCAAGTGACAATAATGAAGTACTTTTCCCAATTGCAACCCGCATTCAGCCTCCTTATAGACATTGAGCTACAGGTGCCAGCACTGTTCAAATATTAATAAAGTCTTAGTACTTCCTCTAACCATGTGAAGTTCAGAAATATTAAATGTTCAGACAGATGACTGCTCCGTAGAAACGTCAGGTGGTCTAAAGTCAGAGAGCTAGTATAAGGCAGAATTTGGGCTTGAATCCATCTCTTCCCAGCTCCGCCATTCTTTTCACTATGTCATAGTAATCCCTTGTTAAGTGACAACCATTGGCTTAAAGGGAAGGAGAGTCAGAAATATTTAGTAGTTGTTGGCTGAGCAGTAACTGACAGTGAACTTACATCCCTGAAGTCCATAAAAAATTTCTCTTTAGGTATTTAAATGCAGTCCCTCTTTTCATCTCATCATCTGTGTTTTGAAGACAATCATTAGCTGTATTTTATAGATGGAGAAATTGAAAATGGCCCCTGACAGGTAACTTGTTCAAGGTTGCCCAGCCATTAAAAAGAAGAACTAGGAGTCTGTTCCAACTCACTCTTATTTCAGAGACCAGTGTATGTGTATCTACATTAGACACACACATATTGCCATTAGGAGCCAAACACAAAGCTGTGTGTGGATTAAGGGCCCTTCAATATTGTAAGAATACTAGAATTCACACTTAAAACAAATGATCTCACTGTCCCTGTTGCCTTATACTTGACCCCTGAACTCTAAGATTGTTCAGACTGCAGCCCACACTTTCTGGAAACTCTTAACTTTCTTATCCGAAGGTCTTCTAAAATTTGTCTGGTACTCTGCATAACCATTCTATTTAGATAATTGGGCAAGAATTTATGAAGCTGATTTATAAAAAAGAAAGAAAGAAAGAAAGAAAGAGAGAGAGAGAGAGAGAGAGAGAGAGAGAGAAAGAAAGAGAAAGAAAGAAAGAAAGAAAGAAAGAAAGAAAGAAAGAAAGAAAGAAAGAAAGAAAGAAAGAAAGAAAGAAAGAAAGAAAGAAAGAAATCTGCTGAATAACATACAGCCTCAGAGGTTCAGCATGCACTCACTGCCCCTGCAGTGAAGATAGGGGAGGGACCTGTGCTCTGTCAGTCTTGATGGACTGCTTGAGACCAAAGGAACTTCTTCACTTGTTGAGGACTTACTTTGTGCACACGCTGTTTTTTGGTTCAGTAGTGGAGTTGATTGAAACACACAGTGTGTACACAGTGCTCCTTGGAAAATCTAGCAGGGTTAGGGGAGACTTAGAAGAGACCGGGGGAAAGAGTGGCAGAAAGGGCAGGAGCAGGAGGGAAGAGTTACTTTGGAAGAGTCTGGTAAACTAGGACTTCTCAGATGAGGAATTCTTGGGCAGAGTCTCTGTGGTCATTCCCAAAAGCTGATTCAACTAATTGAATCCACTTCTCCCACATTCCAAATGGAAGAACCATTTTATGAAAGTTATGGGAACTCGGTTCTCTTCGCTGCAGCAGGGCAGTGAGAATGGCTGTTAATCTCTCCCAGCCAACATTTGCCCCTGGTTTACACAAGGAGGTCAAAAGGATGGAAAGGCTCTGATGACCAGTGGTGTACAGAGTCCTGTGTCAGGTATCTGTACTAAGATTATGAGTAAGGCTTCTATGTCTTTCCAGTTGGAACTAAGTGCCTTTCTTATGGTAAAATAGCATTCGGGCTACTGGCAGTAAGAAAGTTGCTGTATAAATGGAACCATCAGCTCTAATTGGGACAACCTCCTTCCATGGCCCCATAGGATATGCCCACAGAGGAAAGCATATGAGCCTAGATATCATTTGGATTTCAGCTGCTCTTTTATCAGTACCCCAGCAAGTGTCAAATCTCCATTTCCCACACCAGCAGGAAAATCCTTTTTCAAGTTTTCTTCTAATCTTCGCTTATACAACATATGTTATGAGCCAGAAACTAAAAGGATGCTTCCTATTTGTCATGAGGGTCCAAATGTATTCAGCCAAATATTTGCTCAGAAGGCTGTAATCCCTGACATGAACCCCCTGTTTGGATTCTACCTCTGGTTTTGGGATTTGGGGCCAGTCACTTTAACACTTAAGAGTCCTGGTTTTCTTGTCAATTGTGTTGTTAGTGGTAGCAGGAAATGAGCACCACATTTGCCACCTATACTTATGAAGATTAATAAGATCTGGTTATCCAATAAAATAAACAAGACTTGCCCCACTTCCTAGAGCCAAATAAATGATAAAGAAATGTTAGCTCACATTCTAATGCCATTGCTGAAGATGATATGATGAATACAGGTACATCAGTTCATTCAGCTAATATTTACTGATTACGAACTCTCTGCCAGATCATGTTTTACATTCTTGGGGCTCAAGAGTGAAAATAGATTAAAAAAAATAGATCCATTGACTTGGTGGAGTTTATAGGGTGATGTATTGAGACATAATCTTTAAGACGTAATTTGGCCCAGAATGCTGTGAAGAATAGTACTTAGTGAATAGCTGATATCAACTTCCATAGCAACTTAAAAGCTAATGAATAGGATGAAGTCTGCTACTGGACTAAATGTTCCAAGTTTTATATATTGTAAATATGCACAGAATGTAGTTTTCTAAAGCAACTTTTTATCTAGCAATAAGCCCTGAGGATCCAGGATGGAACTAATCATATTTTCCAATTTAGCAGTAAAGCACAGATGCCTGACGAGGAGAGTTAGCTGATGAAACAGGATTTGAATTGGGGATTGTCTGAGAAGCATCTCACACATATGGTGCCCATGTCTCTGAAATCGCCCAGGGGAAATCACGAAGAAACGCATCCTGTGTGTTACTCTCTGAGATCAATGCATTCCCTCAGGAAAGCTGGCTCTGGAAGGCGTCTTTTGCCCTTTGGCCTGTACTAGATGCCGTGTGTGTCCTACTCGGCAGCAATGAGAGACCTCCAGAAATATAAAGGTTCAATTCTAGCCATGTTGCTACAGTTAGCTAGCAGGCTTTTTTCCCAGGCTTCAGAAGGACATGCTGTAGACTCCTATGATGTAAGAGGGTGTTCCCACTTCGGCTGTGGCCAGCAGATGCTATGCGAACACTCTCCATGTCCACGTGTGCTGATAAAAGCAAGGAAAATGTGAATAATGGAAAAGAATGGCAGGCAGTCCTTTTGCTGGTGGTGGTGATTTGAAACACCAGCAAAACACACACTTAAGTGTCTCCCTGGCAGAGTGTGTGAGTCCCCTTGAAATTTTTCACTCTTGTGAGAATGACTCACATCTTGGAAATGAGTTTCCTAGTCTGCTGCTCCCAGCACCTTTAGGCCTTGGTGGAAGTACTTTATGGGCATTTCGACATCCTCTCTGCTGTTTTAATTAACTGGGCATGCTGGGCTCTCTTGCCTTTCCCCTGAAATTCAAGTTTTCAACTGTCAGACTCATGTTGCGTGGTAGAGTGTCATGTTTAAGTACCAAAAGTGGAATCATAATTATTTTATTTCCTTTTATTTTTTTTTTTAGTTTCATAGTCAGTACTTTTAAGCTGCATTGTGTTTCTGGATTTTCAAAAACACTTTCTCATGCACTTTGAGTTGGCTCTACACCACTGTCCTGGGAAGGGTTGTTGACAAGTGATATCATCTTCAATGTAACAAAGGAAAATAATGTCCGCAGGCTGCAGTCTTGCTCTCCAGACTCCTTTGCATTACCTAACTGTATCAGCTCAAGTGAACTAAACCCAATATGCACAGTGGAAAGCGAGCCGACTCAGGAATGATTTCTCACCACCACAAGACTGCAAGGCGGGTGTTCTTCGTTGGTGACTGGCTCCATTCTATCACAGTTCAAGGGCCGAGATTCTTCTCTCTTTGGGCTCTGAGATCCTCTAGGATTTTGTCGATATGATCAAGCCCATAAAGGAAAAGAGAGATTGGAGGCTCCCCCGCCCCTGCTCTTTTTGAAAGTGCCTATTGGAAGTGGTCCATCTCAGATTCCTGAAGGGTGGACTGCCATGGCTTCATCGTGAGGCCCATGCTCGGAAGGCGAGGAAATACAGCCGTGAGTAGCTACGCTGATATTTCCCAAAAGCATAAAGCATCTCCACTCAGGACCACCTGTGTGTGACTCAGGGACTAGAATATCCGTGGAGGCTTTTGAGCTGAGCACGGTGATGGCCACGCAGCTGGTGACAGACAAAGCAACACTCAAGGGGAACCATATGGACTTTGAATTTTAAGTCCTAATTGCAATAGAACAATATGGATAGCATATCCAGCAAGATATTTTGCAGTGAGCATTGCTTAGCCTAAGTTTCTATTTAACATCAATTGACTTAACTTTCAAAAATTAGCTGCATGAAAAGCAAAGATTTAACACTAATTGTGAGTAGATACTACAAAGCGCTGCAGTTGGTGTGAGTGATTACAGACAGGACACTGCATTTATCAGAATTATGCCTGGTATTGTAGTTCATTCTGAGAAGAGGTGGAAAATAAACTTGAGGGGGAAAAAAAAAAAAAGACAAAATTAAAAAGGTCTACCTCTTCCATGCTCAACATTGGAATGCTTTGGGCAGTACAGGAAAATGCTCCTCCTCTATTTGTTCAAAATCTTAAGAGAGGAATACTAAATTGGTTTTTATTGTGAGTTTCAGTGTTTTTCAGGTCTACTGAGTTAGAGCTGTGGAAAGGATGGGGAAATGACCCATTAAAATTAAATATACTACTACTTCTTTATTGTATTATCTATTTCTTTATTTTGTGCTTATTGTGTTCCAGTGAGGTGGCAAATCTCCATAGTCTAATGATCTGGTGTTGGTGACAGTGGGTGAAAAAGATGTCATCTGAACAAAGGGATCTGGGTTATAAGAGCTTTGATAGATGTCTGTGCAGGATCTCTAAGCGTAAAGAATTTTAATACCACCAGAGACTTTGGAAATCATTGATTCTAAACCCATTCAATTTATAAACTAAATTGGTAAAATGGTCACCCAACATCACACAGTCAGTAGATGGAAATGCTAGTGCTGTTCTCTAGACCCTGATCTCCGTCTTTGATGGGCTGCATTGAAAGGGGGCGAACTGAGGGATAGACATTGGAGATGAGATATAAGAAATTAGAAGAAATTTAGCAAAATCTGTTGATATTTCACTGGTCATTTAGGGGGGTCAAAGGGTAACATGTTGTAGGAAGATTACCTTACTGGGATATTTGAGTTCTTCTCCTAGTCATGAATATATACATTGAGTGTGTCCTTAGACAAATGATAAAACTAAAAATAAGGCATCGTGTGTTTGTTTAACACAATATGGTTTTCAGTAGCACCTTGTACCTTCGTTTCATTGCTTCTTGAGTTGTTCCAGGAAGGAATCCTGATTTCTCAGATGAGCACACTGAGGTTCAGGTGGTCACAGCCAGTTCAGTGAGGAGCGCAGGATTCGGAGTTCTGAGTGCTTCTAGTCCAATGCTCTTTCCATGACACAATGTATGTTATCTTTATGGAACAAGAGGGGTTAACCATGAGTATCATTTCATTATTTTACAGATGCATTGTGAGAGGTTTCTATGTATCCTGAGAATAATTGGGACCACACTTTTTGGAGTCTCTCTCCTCCTTGGAATCACAGCTGCTTATATCGTTGGCTACCAGTTTATCCAAACAGATAATTACTATTTCTCCTTTGGACTCTATGGTGCCTTTTTAGCATCTCACCTCATCATCCAAAGCCTGTTTGCCTTTTTGGAGCACCGAAAAATGAAAAAATCCTTAGAAACCCCCATTAAGTTGAACAAAAAAGTTGCTCTTTGCATCGCTGCCTACCAAGAAGATCCCGACTACTTAAGGAAGTGTTTGCAATCTGTGAAAAGGCTAACCTATCCTGGGATTAAAGTTGTCATGGTCATTGATGGGAACTCAGAAGATGACCTTTACATGATGGACATCTTCAGTGACGTCATGGGCAGGGACAAATCAGCCACTTACATCTGGAAAAATAATTTCCATGAAAAGGGTCCCGGTGAGACCGACGAGTCGCACAGGGAAAGTTCGCAACATGTCACTCAGATGGTCTTGTCTAACAAAAGCATTTGCATCATGCAAAAATGGGGTGGAAAAAGAGAAGTCATGTACACGGCCTTCAGAGCACTGGGACGAAGTGTGGATTATGTACAGGTAGGTTTCCAAATTCTTGCCAGGGCAAACATACATTTAAATAAAGCAGCTTTTGTATCTCCCCTCATATGCTATAGCCCATCCTTGTCCCTTCTGAACACAGGACTCCTTTCAGTTCCTTTGAAAACAGCTTGGCTGTTGAAAGCACATTTTGAAAGAGAGAGAAAAAAAAAATCTTGTAAAACTGTTAAGACTATCTATGAAAATACTTAACTTGTGCAGTGTTACTGGTTGGAAATCAAGATTATTTTCAACAGGAGACCCTTCCTTCCCGTCTCTCCCCCACCCCGCACCCCCCCACCCTTACCTTCTCTGTCCCCCTTGGTTCTGCCAAGTCAAATCCAACGTCATTTTCCACACTCTTAAAATCTCCTGCCTTGTAAGAAAATAGTGTCTGCCTGAGCAGAGGGGCCTAGAGAAAATCTGTAGACCCAAGGGAAGGCTATTAAATGTGTTTGAGACCAGGCAAAATGGGGGTGGTGAGAACGATTTTGACTTAAAAGGATAAGGGATTCAAAATGGAGACCCAGAAAGAAAAAGAGAAAAAGAAAGGCTTCCCAGAGCAAAACTGAACTAATATTTATTTCACTCCCCAAACATCATTACCTCACTCACTGCAATTTGACCTTTGAAAGCCTCTGTGATGGTGTTTGCTTGCATGAAAATTAGACAGGCTGTGTCTCTCATTAATTTCCTGACTGTCCTCTCCAGGGGCTCTCCTCTGGGAGTTTTCATTGAACTTTCTTCTTTTAAACATAACTGGGGTCTGGAGAGTTACCTAGTTGCAATTTTTCTGCAGAGACAATTGCAGACTTTGGTCCTAATGATACAAAAAAGTGGGGGGCAGATCTGGTTTAAAAAACAAATCACTAAAGCCTGCTTCTTTTTCTCTTAAAGGTGAAATCCTGGCTTTAAGAAGACCCACTGAAATCTTTAGGGGTTTTAATTGCTGCAAAGTCCTACCCAGTGGGTCTCTCTGTCAAATGGGGTGGGGATGGACTCTGGCTTCCAAGTCAGTGGCTGAGATTCCGTTTGTAGGTACTCCTCACTGTTTGGCCTTGAGCAGGATTACCTCCTCAACCTGGGTTTCCTGGATGGAATAAACCATTTGTACAGGGTTTTGAGATAACTATTTCTTTTCAATTAATTTTATTGAAGGAACGCTGCAGCAGCACATTGTATCAATTTAAGGTTATTTCTTTGTAAAACAGCATCTGCATATAATTCGTTAAGTTTATCACTAACAGTCAGTTCAGTTCTTCCTTAACCAGATAATTAACCCCTTTATTCATTTGGCTTGCCCGCCACTCCTCTTTCTCCCCTTGCAACCACTAAGTTTGTTTTATAAACTAAGAGTCTATTTTTCTTTGATTTGGTTCATTTGCTTACTTGGTTTCTTTGTATCCCACATGTGAGTGAAATCATCTTTCTCCATCTGAGTTATCTCACTCAGCATAATTCCATCCAGGTTCATTCATGTTGCTGCCAATGACAGGATTTTATCTTTTTTATTTTAATAGCTGAGTAGTATTCCATCGTGTCTAAAACTTATCTTTATCCCCTCAACTGTTGATGGACACTTAGGTTGTTTCCAGCTCTTGACTATTATGAATAATACTAGTGAACATGGGGGGAGTTGCATCTATGAGATAACTAGTTCAAATAATGTATCCAATATACTAGCAAAAGTTATTAATGGGTATTATTGATATTATTTCTATATTTATATGATCATTTAGTCGTTACTCCAAAATTAAAGTACCTGTCAATCGCCATGCAATTGGCATTAATAATGGCATTAATAAAGGCATTGATTTTGGTTAATCTGAAGGATTTTGAGGCATTATATTCAATGGATACTAACACATGCTACATCTAATCCTACATATTAATCTCTCTTTTAGAGAGTTGACAAGAGTTTCATTCACAAGATTTTTCTAATTTCTAGA
This sequence comes from Solenodon paradoxus, assembly GCA_004363575.1. NCBI lineage: Eukaryota > Metazoa > Chordata > Mammalia > Eulipotyphla > Solenodontidae > Solenodon > Solenodon paradoxus. The sequence goes on along the minus strand of RJWH01001776.1, from coordinate 9,767 downwards.
ATTTAAGGAGAAGGTTAAAGTGGTTTCATTAACTCAAGATGTTTTTATGTATTTACATAATGCAAATTTAGGTCCAGATGAGAGGATAGAAATGAATTGACTCTTTCAAAGGAAAAGATGACTGGGGAACTTTGGATCTGAGGAATGAATCTCAGGACCAAACTAAGAAAACATCTGTTTCCATACTTTGTCTTTAATTTTAGTGAAAACAATTACTAGGTTTGACATTTCTAATCAAGATGTCATTGTGTGGGTTTGCTTTTTCTCTTTTAAACCTGCTTTTCCCAAGTCCCCTTCTCTCTTCATTCTTGTTTTTAATTTTGCTTGTATCCTTGACAACTTGACATTGAGCCTGTCCAGGAAAAAAATAAGACAAAATATGGAATGTGAGCGTAGGCTTCCTGCTAGGACCCTAATCAGGGACCTTTCCTTCTCTCAGGCTGAGTCTTTCAGATGGACCTGAGCAGCTGTCAGCTGGACCCTTAGTCCCTCCCAGGTCTCTCAAGCACTCAGCACTCAAACAAGAGTAAAATAAATAAATAAAAGCTTAATACTCTAAAACCAGTTAATTCTATCTCGCCATCTTTCATCAAATCCCCCAGTATTTAACCACTCATACCCTGTGGAAATAGAACTGTTCTAAAGATCAGACTAATGCACTGTCACCTTCCATGCTGGCTGACCCCAGGTTAGCGAGAAGCAGAACAGAAGCTACACAAAGGCAAAGGCAAAGGGAGTTGAGAATGTTGACTACTGAGTATTGTGCGTGGTCGAAGGTGGAGCGCAGGCTGGTTAGGGAAGGAAGACAGCAAAGTTCTGGTGCTGACACACAGAAGAAAACAGGGGTCAGGGGAAGAAATTGCCTGTCTGCTCACAGACTTGCTGACCTGGCTGAAGGACACAGTGCAGGGTTGTTCACTGCGCAGAGTGTGCAGACAGAGGCCAGCATAACTCGGTTCCAGCACAGCTGGGTCCGCAGCGCGGGTGAGCACTCCTTTCCTTGGGTCTTGAATGCATGTTTTGCTTATTGGGCCCATGAACTATTATTTCATATCTTCACCATTCTCCCTGAGCCCTACCCGGAGTCCTCCCTGCTTAACTGCTAACAGATGAGCTTGCCTCCTGCAACAGAGAAAATTAAAAGTACTAAAATCTGTTAAGTTCTTCTTTACTCCACCTTGCTTACAGTTTCAAGGGTTTCCAGTCTCACTACGCACCTCAAGTTTAACCTTGCTGTGTCTCTGCTCTCTGGGCCAGCTTCCTCTGGTCTCTTTCAGAGCCAGGCTTGATCAACGACAAGCTCTCTTGCTGTCAGCTTTCATCTTTAGTCTTCAGTATGGATTACTGTCTCAGGCCTACAACCATTCACATAACTAACACTGCAAGGAAGATCCTGGGAAAATTCAGTCTGGGAGAAAATGATTGTGGTAATAAATTCATCTGTGAGTCTAATGGCTGCTTTCAGAGATAGATAGAAAGCCAGAAGACGAAAAATAGCACAGTGAGAAAAGAAGATGAAAGGAATGAGAAAGAGAATAAAGAAGAGTTTTAATTTTGAATCAAATTATTTTTTGGAGAATTTTTTCTTTCCCCAAAGGAGCATTTGGGTAGGACTTATAGGTAGGATACAATTCTTCCTTAGTTTTTCAAAATAGTATTTATATTAGCTTTTGAATTTACCAAAGTACTACATGTTTTGTTAGGGTGCACCAAAAACAAAGAAAAGCAGAATGATCAAAGTTCAAATAATTTTTACCAAATGCATGATCCATAGATTATCTAATTTAATGCTTTCCAGGCTGTCTTTCTCTAATTTCCTAATTTTTAAAATAGTTTTGCGATTATATTACTTTACTTTTTTATGTTTTTACTTAGCAATATCAGATGTTGAAATCTCTTGATATCTAGATGACATAATTGCTTTATTCTTCATTCTTTTCACCAAAAATGCATATTGTAACATAAATAGTCCTTAGTGTGACAAAAGAAAGGGTTAAAATAGTATCTCCTGATGTGTATATTCAGCATTTCCTAGGTAGAAAGTATACAATGAGCATAAATACTTTCTAAAAGGGGAAGATTGTAGGAAGCAATTTTTAAATTTAATCTGGCAACATCCTAGGGTTACAAGATGCTTTGAGCAGGAGAATAAGAAGACTAAATAATTCATCATAGTAGAGATGACCCTTACCAGTCAGGTATGCAGTGCTTGTAAACTGCTGTTTCACTAGAATGTATTTGCAACCACTGTCCATCCCTTCAACACTTGCAGGGCTCTTCAGACCATTGACCCACATGTGCAGAGTGGAAAGAAACTTGAGTCGTCTCACTTGCATGTTCCCAGGGAGGTGGAAGGAGATTCCTTGACATCTTGGTTCATCTTTTGTAGTGCAAACAAGTAACTTCTTCACAGTCTATTTAGTATCCTGTTTTTCACATTGTTATGCTTCTAGGTGGTGATGTAGCTGTTCGAAGTGGCCCCAGGTTTAGTGCTGAAGTGGTGTCTGGTGGTCCTGGCATATAAAGGCTGTGGTGATTGCTTTATGGAGAAAATATATTAGAGGAGCATCATTCAGTCATGAGTGAGAGCACCGTTGGTTCTGAGATCAATGTTAATGAGTAAGCAGTGTATGTTCAATAAGGTGTATTTAAACAGAAATACAAATAAAGCAAGGTTATGTATTGACAGGTAGGTTAAAATGATGTAAACAGCAAGACCTGTGGGTGGATGGAGTCCTAGAACAATGGGGCCCAGACCTCAGCGGTATCTGGTGGAGGCAGAGAAGGGAATGAAGACCCCAACAAAAAAATAGGACTCTAGAGGTGCTAGGTAGGCTTTCATTCCAGGTTGTTTTGTCTTTTCTTGTCTAGTCACTAATTTTTTTTGTTTTTTTTTAAGGGAGTTAGGGTTGTGAGCCCAGGTGCTTGGGATTTATATGGCCCACATCCCAGCCATCTCAACTGACTGAGTCACCACGCCATGCCCTTAAATTCTTGCATTTAGTAAGAAGCTACCTTTTTATGGATGTTAGAAGTTTATTGACCTAATATTTGTAAATGGTCTGTTTGGGCAGGTACAATTATGCAGTGCTTGAAACAGGATTTTTTTTTCTTTACTATCTTTTTCACATAGAAAGAAAAAGATCAAGGCTGTATAACATCCCTCAAGTTATGGCATCGTATGCCTTGTGCCACTGACTTTACAAAGCATGACATTTCCTTTCTTTTTTTTAACTGTGCTTTAATGAAATAGGAAACAATAGTGTAAAAAAATTATGTAGCTAGAGGTTTAGAAGAAACGTTCTTGTATTTCTGCTAGAAGCGAGTTTTTGGTGCTTGCTGTTTCAGTGTTTTGTTTGTTTTTTTAGGACAGGTGCAGGCAGGAATGAAGGCAGGAAAAGACAGGCAAGTAGGCAGGCAGGAAGAGAGAGGAAGAAGAAGCGCTTTATTGATTATTTTATTTAGTTGTTTGTTCATTTGGTGATTCCCGCTGGATCCAGAACGTGAAGCTGGGACCCTGGGACGTCTGCGGGCCGTGCCAAACTCCACTCCACCAGGGAGCACTTAATTCAATAGTGTTCCTGGAGACTTTGCAGAGCGTAACTGCTGTGGACAGCGAGAATCAACCATGGAACTTGTGATGGGTGCTGCTCTGTATAGAAAGCCTACGCAATTGAAATATTCTGAGGGCCACACTGAGACTGTTTGGTGCTTTTCGGTTGCCTTCATTATAGAGGATCAGATTAAGAGCATATTGAAACTGAAATTTAGAGTCTTCTCTTGGTATGAATCTCAACGGAATCTCCAGAGAGCTGAGTGCTGTGGGCGGTGAGCAGGTGCTGTCACAGATCACTCCAAGCTCAGGGCTCTAACTCAGGATCGCTTCAATTTCTTGACGTTTTAGTTTCTTTCTTGCAAGATACCTTGCTTACAAAAGTGGGATTACAACAAGGAAAAATTTTTAAAAAGGGAAGGGAGGAATCTTTTCATTTACCAATTACTTTGCCCCCAGTTTAAGTTCTTCTTTGTAAATGCTGATTTCAAGACCACCGTGATGTAAGTTCATGATTCTCTTTAGAACGAACATTGCAAACATCTGGAATAAGGGTGTCTTGTGGCTTCAGCCTTGGAGGTGACAACTTTTGGTTTTCCACTTGTCTAGTGGGTTGTCACAGTGGCTTTGCACCTTCAGTCATGTGTGAGCCTGCTTCAAAAAGGAAAACAACAACAAAAAAAATACAAGTGACTCCTTTTTTAAAACGTTAATGTTTTAAAGAGATCCTAGCTTGACCCAAGGCAAAACTTTATTTTTTTCTTAAAAATTTGGGTAATTCTGTCAAGAAACCATATGCTTTCCCAATTCCCTTAAGAAGAAGAATAAAGAATGCCAAACTATTTAGATGTCTCTGATGGACTATCTAGATTTGAGATCCCATGTCATAAACCAAATAACAATAAGAAGGGACGACCCTCCCCAACTCTCTCTCAGAAGAAATAGTCTTTCTTTGAGGACATTTTTTTCAGGGGCAGAGAGGAGATAGTTTCACTGGTTAACATCAAAGGGTCTCTTTTAGCTCTAAAACTCTTAGTTTGTGGTTTTGCCACTCCCATCTTTTGTCATTTTGTATTTGTTACATAATCCGATGGTAAATTTAGCTGTGTATACTTACAAGTAAATTCCATTTATCCAGTATCCAAATACATAGAAAATCAATATTTTTTAAAGCAAAGTATCCTGAGTATCAACGTATCCAAGTATCATGAAGTTCTAGAAGTTTGTTGTCATATGATTAATGACCATACACTATGAGTTTTCTGGTTGATGTTTTTTTGAGTATAGGAAACATTTTAAATTGTGCACAATATTCTGTTTTTATGAAGATTATATTTTGTCTTAATACTTTGGTCTTCTCCATCTCCTGCATGGTCCCATACAAATTACCAATCCTATGTACTCTTTCTCAGGGCCTCACTTGTTCTGTAAGAGGCAAAAAAAAAATCGATTTTATTAGTGTTTGACACTTTTTATGAGGTTATTGCTATATATAACACCTGAGATAGAAATAACTATTCAATAATCTAGTAGAATTAAAATTGGGGCTTGAAACAGATTTGATCACAACTTTTTTTTAAATTTTATGAAAGAGAACCCTCTCCCTGCAGCCAATTACTTTCCATTGCAAGTTGGCAAACTTTGCTTTTAAAAGGCCTGATAATACATATTTTGTGGGCCTCTATGGCAGTTATTCAACTTTGCTGTTGCTGTTTCAGTGTCAAAGCCATCACAGATAATACAAAATTGAATGAGCATGGCTGGGTTCTTTAAAACTGGGTTTATGGACAGTGACATTTGAATTTCAAATAATTTCCATTTGTTATAGAATAGTATTTATTGATTTCTTCAACTACTAAACATGCATTAAACATCTTTAGTCCACAAATCAGAACAAAACAGGAGACAAGTGGAATTTGGCCTCTAAGCATAGTTTGCCAAGCTCTACTTTAAGTGGGGTGTGGGGGGCTTAACTCTTGGCTAGAATAGTGAAGGAGGAAGAACAATGGTCTTTATGCACTTTGATGATTCTGTAGTTAAGACTGAGGGGGCTGCTTTCTCCAAATGATGTCTTTTCTCTTGACGTTTTCCACTCATTTTTGTCAAAAGTCAGTGACTTTCTTCATTTCCGTATCTCCTAGTGAAAACTTCTGACTAGTGATCATGTGGGTTAAGCAAACTGCAGTGATCTGTTCAGTGTGGTCAGGAAGACATTTTGATTTGTTCTCTAATTGTTTCATGTGTGCAAATCATGTCCTGTAGCTTCTTCCCCATGTGAGGTGATGTTTTGTGTGAACTGGTAGATGCCCCACAACTTCCAGAGCTAAAGAGTTGAAGCGGTGAAAGGACCTCCTTGTCATTTATTGGTGAGGAGACACCTATGTAACCTGTTTCTGCAATACTGATTGCAAGACGAGCTCAGGTTATATTTATACTCTTGACACACTAATAAATCAATACTATTAATTCCGTGAACACATGCTTTTACAGACTCCATAGGTGGCTTGCCATTTGGCGTGTCAACACCAAACAGCATCAGGAAGTTGAACTTCTTTCAAGCTCTTTAATTCCACCCTAACAAACTCCTTCCCAAGAGGTGCCTGAGAGCTTTCCCCTTCTGCCACAGTTAAGCTCAGCCTGTTGAACAATTTCTCTCAGAGAAAATCTGGCACATGGCTGTTGGAAATTGGGTGGGGCAGAGACCAATTTAAATATGCACAACCTCTGAAGTTTGGTTCAAGTTTAGTCATTTCAAAGAGGCAGTTCCTTTGCTTCCTTAAGCTTACAAATAGGCGGAGTTATTTGAACACAAATTCTGGATTGCCCCTTTCCTGTTGCTTTTAGTCTTATTTTAGCTTTCTGGTTTTACCTTTCCCAGCTTGAGTCAATAGAGGTGGGTGTGGTTATAAACTCTCAGGAAGCCGGATTGTAAAGGTGGGTTGAACTTCTGCCTTCACCTTTCTCTACTCTCTTTACCGGACTCCTGCCCAGCTCATAGCCACATATAAACCAGGGTTAGGCAAGGCAGGGGAGAGGTAAAGCATTGCTTTTGGAGAAAATTTTGTGTGCTTCTGAGCCTTGGAATACGTGGGTACAAACCCAAATATTAGTAAAATCCCATTTTTTATGTTGGATAGTGAATGGCAAGTTTCTGTCTATATTTTCCCCCTTAAGTAAATGAGACCACGATGGACCAATTAAATCCCCCCCAAAATATTACATGAGTTTTTATTTAGAAAACAGATGCTTCTTAATAAGCAAAATAAAATAAAACAAATTAAAATTGACTTCCAAAATGCTATAATTAATTATATCCAGAAAGGTGCAAGGTTTGCATTTTATAACTAGATTCCCCCATGCGCTCCTTAGATCAGAAGATGCAATAAGAAATTTAAATTGATATTTGTACTGGCGTGCCCTGGTAACCTAGTGGGCTGGTCCACTGCGACGTAGTCCGTATACATCCCAAGGTCCCTGGTTCCAGACCTGGGGCCGGGCAGACCACAAAGAGGAACAACTAAATAAAAAATGTTTCTTCCTCATCTCTCCTCCTGACTGCCTGCCTGCCTCTGCTTGCCTTCATTCCTGCTTACACCTCCCTTTTAAAACAATTTGATGTTTATACTCCTTACTTTATTAATAGACAATCTTTCCAGAAAAAGTAGCTATTAGTAAAATTAAGTTTTAAAATGTTGGGATTCCTTTGCTAATTATGTAAGCAGTTCGGCTCTTAAATCTTAGCTCCCCTTCAACTTTAAGAGTTTGTGCTTCTACAAATGTTTTTCTTAGTTATTGTTGTTTTCATTCAAAAGTGGCATATCAGATTTGTACCATTTTTATAGAGTAGTTTGTGGAATGGAAAGATAATTACTTTTGATATAAATAAATAGGCTAAATCTTGATTAAATCTAACTGGTAGAACCACATTTAATTACAAAATAACGGGAATTGCAGATAGCACCTGTCTTTGCCAATCATGCTATTTATTAAGTGGATAGGATTTGAAACTGGTTTATCACATGGCAGTTCTTTACGTCAGTGACAGCCTTACTGTATTCCCAGAAACCTGTATTATTATTAGTCAGCAATAGAGAGCTGGGGGAGTTTTCCTGTTTTTGATTTTCTTTGATTATTTGGCAGAAGCTTCATTCACAAGTGTAAAACTTATCTCTGGCAAACGTAGTGGTTTTTCCCAACTGTCGCACTGCTTCCTCTCTGAGAGAAGTGATATAATCTGATTGGCAGTTATGGAAGAAAGTCAGGGACAACCCTGTTCCTCTTTCCTCTTTGCTTATGAAAACCGTAAACCATCAAGGCAGCTGCCATACTTTTCAAAGTGGCATGTACTGGGCTGACCACATATGTACTGTTTTAAGCAGGACAGTACCTTTTCTTTTTCATATTTACCAGTTGTCCATTTTAATATATATGTTCATTTTGTTCCTTTTTAAATAAACCAGGGCCATCTCTAATGCAGGGCAAAAAGAATAGTTGAGTTGCCCTGAGCCCAGTCTATTGAAGGGGCCCCAAAGCAGGCACCCTTTTTTGCCCTGTCTTAAAGCTGGTTCTTAACCAGTGCTGACTGCGGTGGGCTACAGCCGCCACTGCTGTTCCTGCCCCCTGTGAGGAAACAGGAACTCTGGGGGAAGAGGATTCCCACCCCTTCACCACACAGGCACCTGTTTCTTCAAAGGAAGCAGAACACAGCAGCTTGGCTGAGTCATAGGTAAGTATTATGGAGGTGACTTCTGCTATGACTGGGCTGGTTAGTGGCCATTTCTGGTACTAGGATAGTTTAAATGGCATGTGTTTTAGGCAGGACATTTAGAGTGGGACTTGCAGGGCTGCCAAATTTGTTTTTCACCTAAGGTGCCAAAATTCCTTGCACCAGCCCTGGCCATTTGTATGAAGTCCTGTCGGACCACACGTTATTACTGTGCAATTGCTGATGAGCATCGCATAGTTTTTATTTGTTGCTGGCCTGACTGCTCTGCTCCTGCTCATATTGCTCCACCTAATCCTTATAGCTGTCACCGTATAACCCTATCCCATTTTTACCATCCCAATGTCCTGCTTTTGCCTCAAGGAAATATGGTCAGCCTTATATGTACTGTATCTGCAGGAGGAGGCTGATGGAACTCAGTAAGTCTGTCTAATGTTAGAGAATGCAGTTATGAAGCTCACTGTTCCACAGATAGAATTCCTTTCTCTGCATCAGCTTTAGGAGTATATAGGTGCTATTTTAGTTTCTCAGCTGTCTTATTCTTCTGTGTCTGTTGATTCAAGAATCAAGCTGGAAATGAAAGTACTGTTTATGACCCTGCCCACTTGGACCTCGAAAACCAATGTCTGACAATGGTTCCATGGTATAGCCTAACCCCACTAATTTTCATGAAGTTGTAGTTTTTTGTATTTCAAGATTGCTTTTTTTTTCTTGACTTATTAGCATTTCTAGAACAACTTAAGATAATTCACATCTCTTTTTATAGCCAAAGGGCTCTGTGAATACTTAATGCTTTAGAATAAAAGGGTAGTTTAAAGGTTATGCTAGGTGCCTTCTTGAAGCACTGCCACCTGCTAAATCCAGAGCATATGAACATCTTTCTTCAGCACTATGCAGTGAGCAGCCGGTGAACTGAATTCTCACCTTCTACCTACCATATTAAAGTAAGGGGAGGGAAGTTATTGTTAAACATGCATCCCTCTTAGCACTATCCTTTTCCTATCGTCTTTCAGACCTGAGGGACAGGTTGCCTAAAAGCCTTATTTAAGGCAACTGAAAAGGAAAGAAAAAAAGCATCTGGGGTGATCTCGTGCTCAGTGGAATTCCTGGAAACCTGCGGTGTTACCTGGGCATGAGACTTTCATTGTGAAATTGTGAGCACCCGTGGTAAACCAGGTCAAGCTGATTGTCTGCAAGACATACTTAGGATATCGTGTCAACTGTTCCGTCTAGCAATGCCCAATTTTGACTGTATGGAGTACATTTTTGGTTCTTCATTTTCTTTAAACCCATTTTCTGCTTTCTTCTTGCAGGTTTGTGACTCAGACACCATGCTTGACCCTGCCTCATCTGTGGAGATGGTGAAAGTGTTGGAAGAAGACCCCATGGTTGGAGGTGTGGGGGGAGATGTCCAGGTTCTTATGACTTCACGTTTTGCATGAGTTTTCAGTAGCTCTTCTTCTTCTACTTCTCCTTCTCCTTCTTCTTCTT
>RJWH01001775.1:97532-316010 GCA_004363575.1 Solenodon paradoxus | reverse complement strand
TACAGGCAGGAACGGAGATTAGCTGGCAGGCAGGCAGGGAGAGGATGAAGCATTTTATTTTATTTTTATTTAGTTGTTCACACTGGTTGACCCTCCACCCCACCCCAACCCAGGGTGCAAACCTTGGTCCTGGCGATATACATGGACTGTGTTCCTACGGAGGTGACTGACTTAACCGCTACTCTACCAGGGTGTGCTATGTGGATTTACATGTTAAATTATCAGATCGTGTACACCCTGGTGGCTTGTTGCTAAGTCTGCTGATCATCATAGTCTCTCTCTCTCTCTCTCTCTCTCTCTCTCTCTCTCTCTCTCTCTCTCTCTCTCTCTCTCTCCATACACACACATACATATATGCATATCAAGGACCTGGGATCACAAACTGGAGGCAGGGGGAACAACCAAGATGAACAATTCAATGAAATAAATACTTCTGCCTCCTCTGTCTTCCTGCCTGCTTGCACCTTTCCTTAAATATACACGCATGCATACAAACATACATCATGTTAGCTGCTCCCAGGGTTCAGGGTGTCGCTGGCAGTGGAAAAGACAGAGGGCTGAGGAAGAAGAGGAAGAGGCAGCGGGGACCGCAGGTGTGAGGCTGCCTGGGATACATTTTGCTGTGAAGAAATGGGGTAGTAGTTGGAGGATACTGTACCTAACTGAGAGATTTAGATCTGGGCTTCAGGGGTGAGTTCTCAGCCAGTCAGAAAGATCTGGTAAGAAAACCAGCTCTTAGACACTGACATAGACAGAGGTTACCAGCGGGGAGGGGTATGGGGACAGAAGCAAGCGGTTGTGGGGTCAGTGGACAGTGAGGGACCTTTTGTAATTTGGTGTTGGGTGTGGTGTGTTGCCATATATTTCAAGTTATGTGAAACTTACATGTGGGCTTATATTATTACGTGAATTAAACTTACCTCAATAAATATGAAAAAGAAGAGGAAGATGTAGAGCAAGAATAAGACATAAAGAAATATCTGGTAAAGATGATGGTAGACGGAGGCAGAGTGATGAGGACAAGTGATGGGGCCAGAGAGAAAAGGGAGGTTGTGATGCTGTCGGGTAGGAGTAAGATAGTGACTTTGAGAGGGAACATGAAGGGGCCCCCATCTGGTTGTGTCTGTGGTCTCAGAAAGTGTAAAGAAAAGTGTAAGAAAAAAGTGTAAGTAAGTCTCATCTTCTTATCATAAGTGGATGGCTCTCCATTGTACCTGACCATGACCTGATCCTGTGTCACAGTGGATACACTGACTCTCCTCATCCCCATCCTCTCACCTAGTGGTTTCTGATTGCCTGGATTCCTTCAGTTCTTGCTCCCTGAAGGTCACAATACTCTAGCTCTCAAGAGAATGAGTCAACCTCGCACATTATCAGCGCAAATGTGCAAATCACCTTGTGTCCCACTTCACTGAGGAGCTGAGCCCACTAAGAGCACTGTTTTGAAAATGCCCAGATCCATCCTCTTCTTCTCAAAATCTCTCTGTAAAACATGGTCCATCCATAATGAATGTTATTCCACCATAAAAAGAAACAAAGCAGTGATCCATGCTAAATCTGCAGAAACGCTGGAAACATTGCACTGAAAGAGCCCAACATAAAATCCTTGTATGATTCCATTCACATGAAGTATCCAGAATAAACATAGAGATAAACAGCAAACGAGGGACTTGAATCATCCCTAGTAATCAAATATAGTGTCTTGCATACTGTTATTGACTATCAGTATAAATGCAGTTTCGGTGCCTCTGAATTTCCTCTGCAGTGTAACATGCTCCAAGAAGAGACTGAAGCTAGACACGTCATCCTTCATTTCTCACCTAATCTGTTGCTGTAAATCTATGAGAGATTAGCTTGTTTTTTAAAATCTAGCAAAAAAGCCTAATGATGTGGAACAAGAGAAAAGGAGGTATGAACATGATAGGTTACCAGAGGTACATAGAATGTTAAACAACGTTTTAAAAAAACAAGCAAAAGTAAATGAGGCATGCCCTGGTGGTCTGGCAGTTTAAACCAGGTGCAGTCCATATACATCCCAAGGTCCCTGGTTCAAGACCCGGACCGGAGGCAAAAAAACAATGATGAACAACTGAAAAAAATAAATGGAGAGCTTCTTCCTCCTCTCTCTTCCTGTCTGCCTGATTGCCTTCATTCCTGTCTGTACCTTCCCTTTAAAAAAATCAAAATAAATAAATTGAATGAATGTATAAAAATGAAAGTAAATGGGTCAGAGACAGAGGATAGGCAGAAGTGACTGCTTAATGGGTATGGAGCTTCTCTGGGGGTTGGTAGAACTATTCTAGAACTAGATGGATGATCCTAGATGTACTTACTGCCACTATGCACTTTAACATGGTGAAATGGGTGTTTTGAAATGTTAAAACACATACATACACAAAATTGCTCACTGGTTCTTTGCGGTTCCTTCCATTAAGAGAACCTGGAATCGGGGCTGGCTTATGTCAGGCGGGGATCAATGCAGCATGGCAGAGGCAATGTCATGGGATTTCTTTGCAAGTTCTAGACAGTCTGAAGCTTCTGCTCTCTCCCTAACGGAATCTCGAAACTTCCCTGGTGTGACGACAGGTCAGAAGGAGGGCGTGGCTCTCCTGGCCCCATGTGTGAGGGAGGCCGGGGTCCTCGCCAGCTGCTGGGAGCTGCCTGAGAGCCCACAAGTCCCAGAATTGTGGGGAATACGTGGCCATTGTCGTCTCAAGTCACTTGGTGTTAAGGCGCCTTGTCACACCTCTTCCGGGAAGAGTTAACCGGAGAGCACGCAGCTACCACTTTCATCCTAAATGACGCAACCCATCTCCTGAGAGGCATTTATGGCGTGTTCAGCTTTTCAAATATTCTAAACCATTCTGTCCTGGACATTCTTATATAAACAGCCTTTCTGAATTTATCTGGTTTTTCTTAAATACTCTCAGCAGCAACACACTTGATTCTAATGGAAACTTTAGGGGAAAATACATTCCAAACATATTTTCAACTCCTCAAAGAAGCAAAAGCAACAGAGGTGATTTCAGGCAATTTTAGGTGAGGAAAGCAAGACCTTGCCAGATGGCTAAGAGGAATTTGCATAAATTCAGATCTATCAGGTATCCCATGAATCAACACTCCAAGTTTCTCATTTGTATTCCAGGCTGTATTTTGAACTGGTTTTTGGGGACTCTCTTGGAATATATGGAATGGATATGTGTGTGTATACATACATATATGTATATATGTAACACTATTTTTATTTAAATATTTATTACACAATTCATGGCCTCATGTGAGGTATAGTGATTTCTCTTGTGAAGCGGTAGAACAATGAATCTTCCTATATATATTTATTCCCATAAGTGTACAGAAAGAATCTCCTTCATGTTCAGGAAACATCTCCTCACATCATGTCAAATGTGCCATGTGTGACTAATTTCTTGCCTCTTACCACCATGGAAAAAATAGGATAGGGAAAAGGTTATTATTCACGGTGTCATGGCACTTGAGAACATATGTAGAAATTCTCTGTGGTTTCTGATGCCGTTTATTTGATGCCAGTCATACTGTGGTTTCTGACACTACATCATACATCATGTGCCTATGAAAACTGGCTCCCAGTGACACTAAAAGGTTGTCATGGCATGCTGTTGACAATGGCCACAAATACAAGTCCTAGCCAGAGTGTGCAGGAAAATGTGAAGACTCATTTATTTTTAGGTTATGTTAAATTCACCATTGAGAATTTTATGGCATGACCATTGAACAGCTCATCTTCCAATGGTATCTTCTCTTGACCTCTGAAGACTGTTCTCAAGCATTTCTAGGATACAGTCCATTTCAAGGTTGACTGCACTGTGTGTTCCACCTACCACCACCAATGGGAAGGCTAGGGGAGTGGATCACAAATGGAATGGGGACCGTGGACTCATTCATGCAAAAATGCCCATCAACCATCTAATTCAGATTCAGAGCCACCCTTGAAAGCATAAAGATGGCACATTGATTGGAGGTAAGAGATGGCATTGATGGGAAGGGTCCATGACACTGAGGAACACCTGTCTAGAGAGCCAAGGATATGGGTACATTCAACACAGAAAATCACCTGACATGAGGACAGAGCCATTGGAGGGAGGAGGATGGTCTTCCCAGGTACCAAGGGTCAAGGACACAGGGCAAAGATACCTGTCACCTCCCCACTGGCCAAGGGTGCTGTAAGCCCAGGCAGCACCACTGTAGACCTGAACACGTAGATAAGACCTGATACAGGAGTCTGTGCACACAGCTAAGCCCAAGGTCATTGGGGTACCACTGATGGCCAAGAGTTCGCCTGTGTCCAAGGTGAGTCAAAGTCACTGAGATCATGTCAGCATCATTCTGGTGGTTCTGTCTGTCACAATTCCATGACCAACACAGTGCACTGACCAGTTGGAGAATCCAGTAGCCATCCTCTGGGATGGAGATCTAGCCATTAGCTCCAGGAAGAACCCAATAATGCCACCTCTGGACTTTTGGATGCCACCATGTATGTGGTAGAGGACTGGAGAATGCCCCAAAGGGGAGAAACAGAGACTGAGCCCACATGGGACCTAGTCTGGGTCCACAGCAGCCCCTCTGGTCCCGGTCAGTCCCAGGCATCAATGGAGGACTTAACTACTTTTAAGGAGAGCATCCCCCAAGGGCAGGGCCCCACTTTTCTGGGTCTCACTGCCTAAAGTATTGACAAGTTGCAAATAACAAAATCCACTTCAGCAAATTGAAATAAGAGAACTACTAAAGGGCATTACAGATCTTGTAATATCATTGGGAGGGCTGGAGAAATGGGCTTTCAGAGACCTGAGCTATCAGAAATGATTCTCAGGACAACAGCACAGAGCAAGTCTGGCGGGTTGGTGTCTACTTCACCTCCAATCCAAGAAAATTGCTGCTGCTTCTGCAGTCTGGTAGCTGCTGTCTCCAGGGCTTATCACAAAAACATGCAGCCTGGGTGGCCACATGTGTCACCAACATTGATGCTTCCTGTTTTGTCAAGTAGGTTGTTGAACTTCTAAGGTAAACCTGAGAGGGTGCATCCTATTGGTAGAACTGAAATCATGAGTTTGGAGCAAAGGAGGCTTGACGATTCTCTGCTGGTGGTAGGATTCATAATGTGGGGACACTCTTAGTATGTGGAGAAGATCATCAGGAGTTATGGGCAGCTGCGAATGACAGATCTCCACTCATCAAGGCAACTGCACTATTTTACTAGTAATAAATATGGGGAAGCTTTGCAAAGATTTATGCTCCCCCATGTTTACTGCAGCCCTGATCACAATAGCTAAGAATTGGAAACTACCTAAGTGCCAACATCAGATGATGGATAAAGAAGATGTGGTACATCTATACAATGGAATACTGCACAGCCCTTAGAAGAGAGGAAATCCTGTCATTTGAATCAACTTAGAGGGATCTAGAGGGGATCATGCTAAGTGAAATAAGTCAAAAGAAGAAAGATAGAGACCAGATGACCTCACTCATAGCTGGAATGTGAACAGACAAAACAAAGTAACAGTTGAAACAAAACCAACCCTTGGATACTTGCAACAAAACTGAGGTGACCAATAGGGAACAGGACGGGGGAGGGAGAGGGAGGACAAATGGTGGTAGAGCTCACAGGACAATGGTGATGAACACTTGGTGATGTGGTGGAGGGCAAGGTGTGTTGACATATATCTGAGGAATTGGGAACCTATACATATGAGTTTATTTTAATGTGCAAAAATAAAAATAAGTAAAAAATAAATAAATATAGGTAAGTTGGTAAAAATTGATGAGACAGCAGAGGGTTTAGCATGAAGAATGAGAAGAAATTCACCAGAAAAAATTCAACAGTTGCTTGTACTATAGAACTGGGACTTCTTAGAGCTTCAGTTATGGATTTGAGATTCATTTTTTTCAAGAGATGGAGGCTGATGTACTGAGAATTAATGATGAAAATGAAAGAGCATGGAAGAGAATGTATGGTTAGGATTGACCATATTTTGCTGTGGTGAGGAAGAGAAGGAGCTCATAGAAGCAGCAGAGAAAGAGATTGAAGACATGAAAGAACCAGACAAAGGCAGTGTTACAAGCACTAAGTGAGACTGGCTACATAATTTTCCTGACCCAGTTAGAAATGAAAAAGCAGGGCCCTTTGCTCAACAATCAGAAGGAACCTTTAGACAACACAAAAGAGCATTAATCTGAAGCTTGGGGCCCCTTCTGGATTAGGGCCTCGTGCATCTACCATTACAGACTGCACATCCATGATGCTGGCCCCCAAGCTGAGAAGTGTGATTCAAAAGAGAGGTGGTACCAAGGTGGCTGAAATTGAAAATCCGCTGACTTGAATATTTTGAGGTCATAGTGACGGTCAAGAGATTGGGGTGGGGGTGAGTAGGTGGTTGTAAAAAATCCAAAGTAAGGGGTGTAAAAGTTGATCGCTTGGGGTGAAGTGTACACAGCGTAAAGACAGGAGTTTGAAGACATGAGCGAGTGGGTTAAGGAACAGTCATTCTCAAACGCAACAGACAGTTCCATGTACTGGCGTGGGGTGCATGCACAGGAAAGATGCATCGGGAAGAATCCAGGACTCGAGGGAGGACACCCGGTTTGGAAGGGGTTAACTGTGTGATTGGCAGCAGACGTGGCCAGATGGTGAACTTTGGAAAGTCTGCTTTGGAGCCTGCCCCCCCGCAACCCCCCACTGCCCCACCTGTGTGGAGAAGAAAGGGAAGAAAGCAAGAGAGAAACAGAGCTGTTGAACGTTCTCCCAGTGGGTGGAATATCATCCCCCAGGAGGTCCAGGATTTTTATACCACTTATCTCTCTCAGCAGTTCTGATATCAAGCAGTGTGAATGGAAACAGATTAATTTGTGAAAACAGTTCTCCACGTTTGTGTGGGACAGCAATTTAGTAGACGTTCTTGTCTTGTTGGAACTGATGGGGATCCAGTGAGAATTGACGGCCCACTAAGTGCTCCCTGAGGAGGTAAATTACATCCTCTCTCAACTGGTTTAGAAAAATGACTACCAGCAATTTTTTGTTTCGGTTTTTTTTGGGGGGGCGGGGGAGGGTAAGTATTTTACCACCACCTGCCCTCCAACCCCCTGTTATTTCTGTGTTTATTCTCTTGTACTTGTTTAATTCCATTACAATGTGAAACATTTCCTTCAAGTTTTATTGTCGCTGTAGAAATCTTTCACAGTTCTTTTCCATTTTCCATGAAAAAAAGTTCCCTTCAGGATTTCTGAATGACAAGTTGTCAGAGGTAAGAGTAACACTTGTCAAAACATTTAAAGAACATGTAAAAACTCTCTTAATTTTTGTTTGTTCCAAAAGGCAAAGGCATTTGGATTTTTCAGCATCCAAGACCACACATCGGCTGAGGAGATGCACTACGATTAAGTTAAGCGTGAAAAACAGGATTTTAGAGTTGTGTCAGTTATTAACTTCTAATTTGTGTGAAAGAACCTTCCCTAACTTTCCCTTTCCCTAACTAGTAATTAAGCCATTACTCTAACTGAAGCAATTAGAGGTGAGTATTTTACAAAAACAAAGATAATGGAAGACTCTACACACTAAGACACATCTAGATTAGGAACTGCCCTGCTGGCAGCAACAGAACAAGAACAAAGGGACTCAATTTGAAATCACAAAGGAAGTTAAGAGAACCCATTTCAACAAGAAACAACCTGGCGGGAAACAAAAACAGAGGAAGACTGTGTTACTTCACAGGCACGTGGGCACACACTCACACACGCCAGCACGTGTGGACAGAAGTTTCCCTTCAAGAAGGGACAAGGTCCCATCTCTATTACAATACGCTTTTGTCAATTGTGGGATTGATTTATGCAGCAAAATAAGAATGCAAACCTTGAGTTCTTTTTCTGTGTTCCATTTGAAACTCAAATACTCAAATAACAAGGTGTCTTTGAGAAGCAGGTGGGATAATGGAGAAGGAGCTATGCCTCAGAGAAAAGTGACCAGGTTTGGATTAACATTCTGGTGCCTTTAACTGTCACTTCTCTGAGGCCAGAATTTAATCATCTAGCCCAAACAGCTTTGACCAGGGGGTAGAATCATTTCCTGAAAGGAAGCATTTTACCTTGTAATAAATGGTAACAATCTATTGATTTAAAATGTGTCCGCTTTACATCCAGTTTTGTCCACCATCTTGTAAGTAGTCCTTTTAAACACCTGATTCAACCCTCAATATTAACAGTCCTCAACTTATCACGTTTCGACTTAAGATTTTTGCCTTTGATGGGGCAAAAGCAGTAAGGACTCCGTAGAAACTGTACTTGGGGTTTGGAATTTTTATCTTTTCCTGGATTTTTTCCAACAATACGTGGTATTACAATGTCAGTGATTGACCCCAACCAGCCACACCATGACGAGGGAAAACATGATCATAGACTAGACTGTGGTGTTGTGAAGTCAGGTATATTAAATGCATTTTCGACTTAGGACTTTTCAATTTACAGTAAGTTTATTGGAACATAACTGAGGAAACGGAGGAATGTCTATCCTGAAATGTTTGCTATCCTATTTAGAATGATACCATGCTGTTTGCTGTTTGTTCAGCACATAGTTTTACCACTACAGTTTATCTTTAAGCCCTTTTGAGAATATGTATGTACATAGAGAAATCTGCTCAACTCGGTCAACATAGAGTGATGATTCTCAAATGCAGACTCATTTACTTGGGTGCTTACAAAAATGTCAGTTCCTAGGCACCAAGCCCACCCTTGAGATTCAGAGTCAGGGGTTTTTGCTCTTTTTTTTAACCAAACCTTTAATTTTTGTTTTGGTTTTCAAACAACTGTGCCAGGTGATTTTGATAAAGTGATGTACACTGTTAAACGACATAGACCTTTGTAAAATTCCATTATATACTGGATCTGGTTCACAATTCTTTAAAGGAGTTATACTGGGGGTAATTATTAACCATATCTTCCTAATCCATAGAGGACTTTTATTTTCAACATTAATGCACTTTAAGATTTTAAGCAGTTTTATAGGCTTACCGTAACATCGAGAAGGTATCCATATACCTCACTTCCCCTCACCCCAGCTTTCTCTATTTTCGTCATGTTGCCTCAGTGTGGTGCATTTGTTAATTGATGAGTCGGTTAGAAAGTGACTTTGAAAGGACATGGGGAAGGCTCATGCATCATGACTGGACAGATGCTGGGAACCAAAGCTCACTCACACTCCCTTGAACAAGCTGCCTGATAATTCCTTCGGCAGAGATGATCTGAACAGATGAACACCATAATGACCGTAATTGTTCTGCACCCGCATCTGAACATGGGTGGCAGCAGTCATTTGACTAAGCACTTTGGTCTGTGCCTGAGATTGTTGATATTTATCCCCCTCTCCATCTTAACTTGCCCTCCATCTTTAATGACTTAAGTGGGTGAACCTGTCCAGCAGGGCACAGCACAGCGCAATATCATTAATTTACACCGGACTCTTTCCAAGGGGAGGGGGGTGGGTGCCATGATATTAATGCTGCTCTGAGATAGGTTACAAATAGGCTGATTTTTCACATAAGAATTATGAAAGGACGTTTCATTCATTCATTTACTCAGAGACAGTCTAGGGATCCACATTTTAAAGCACTATTCCCTTCTTAAGGGGCATCAAGAGTCCCAAAGGCAAATGCATAGAACATCAGAAGAAATAAAGAAAGGGGAAAAAAGGATCCTTACAACATGATATAGTTCCTCCATAGTTTAAGGAAGAATCCCAAGGAATGGGCACTACAGGCAGGTGAATGGCGTGGCTCCTCCCCAGACGCTGCACCTGGGAAATGTGACTGACTGGAGTTTTAAAGGACGAGGAGCAGTTGGTAAATCCCCTAGAGAGAGCTTCTCAAAGCATTTGCGGTCAAGAATCAGTTGTTTGTTTGCAACTTGCCAAGCGCCAATGGGAGAATCCGCTGTGTCAGGCGAGCCCCACGCTAACTACCGGTGTCGACTCAGTTCAGAGTCCACTGGTCACGTGCTTGACGGTCGTGGCATTTTTAAATTGCTACAAAAGTGTCTAAGCCTTTGCTCTCAAGGTCTCTCCGGTTCCCAGGAGTCTACAGGTGAGCACGGGGTAGGCACCCACCGGAAGCTGGTTAGAAGGCGCTCAACCCCTTAATTCCAAGTTCCTTTTTAACAAGATGATTTCCCAGGTAATTCCTGTGCATGCAAGTCTGATGGGCCCGAAGGGGAAACCAGGTGGATGTGATCCCTCATCCATCTCACTTCCATTTGCCTGTTTCACTTAAGCCCAGGCAGACGGTTGCTTTCTTTTTTTTTTTTTTTACAGTGCAATTGGCCACGTCCTCTTCCAGGTTACTAAGCGGCACTTCCTCGCTGCTATGAAAACGTCTTTTGACCTGACTACAGGAGAGAAACTCAACACCGGCAGGCAGCTTCCAGAAATTCTGATTAGCCTCCGTTCTTGGCTTTGATCTGGCTCAGCAGCCGGGGCAGCTCCACGGACCGCTTCCTTCCCCGGGGTCGCTCATCTGCCGAGCTGCATTAATGAGATCCGTGTTGAGCCGGTTCCAGGGTCTGCTAAACATCAAAGGCACAAAGGAGCCCCACTACCCCTCCTCCCGGGTGACTATTTGGTCTCTATCACCAGAGGAGAGTCAACTCCGCCCGCGCCTAGGTGGGTAGGCGGGAACCGCCGAGGGGGCCGCGCCCGCCTGCGGCGCGGAGGGGGCGGGGCCGGGCGGCCGGTGGGGCGGGGCGCGACGGCCGGGCCGGGCCGCACGCCACGGAAGCGCCGGACCAGGTTGGGTGAGGGCTGGGCTCCTGGAGGGGTGGGGCGAGGCGGGAGAGTGGGCGGGGCGACAGGGCGGGGCGGGGCGTGTGCCCCAGTCCGCGAGTCTCCCAGCCGCGGTGAGCCGGCAGAGCCGTGGCGCCCGAAGACTCACCGCGGCGGCGCTCGCCCGGGGAGACGGACTCCGGGCTGGCTTGCGGCCGCTGTCCCCCTGCCTGCGCCGAGCGCCCCGGGCCTGAACGCAGAGGCGGGGACGCGCCCCCCAGGCCCCCGCCGCCCTCCCCCACCCCGGGGAAGAATGTGCCACCAGCTGTTCTCAGTTCTCGAGCGCGGCGCCCAGAAGTGAGGAACTTGGGCAAGGGAGACAAAGGCTGCGTTTGGGACGGATGAGTTAGACTCGGTTCGGGCGGACAAAAGGTGGGACGGACGAGAAGGGGCTGAGGCGATGGCAGCGGGGGCGCCCCGCAGGCTCGGGGTCCTGGGAGGCGCGCCGTGACACGCTCGGTTCCCCGACCTCCGCGGGACGGACTTCCGCGAGCTGGAAGCCGCACGCCGGCAAGTTGGGGAGCGCCCGGGAACAATGGACAACTTCTTCCCCGAGGTGAGTGCGGCCGCCCGCTGCCTGCCCGCGGCCCCGGGTCCCTCGGCCACCGGGAGGCGGGGCGTGCCCACTGCGCCGCGCGCCCGGGGCCCCTCTCCCCGAGCCCGAGAGGGCGAAACTTTCTGGGAGCCGCCGGCATCACCCCCCCGGGGAGTCTCGGCATGAGTAAGCCCAGGCAGGTTTTGTTTCGTCCCGCGCGCTCCCTTTGCCGGGGATGGAGTGAAGGTGAGCGCCTCGGCGTGGGTGGCTGGCTCTCGGTGTCCCCGCCGCGCCCCGCGCAAGGTGAGGTCGCGCTTCGGCCCGGCGCTCTGCATGCCCCGGTGCCCAATAAAATGTTTAGTCGGGGCGTCCTTTCTCCAAGAAAGGTCTGGGCTGGTATTTCCTCTGCAAAACGTGCGGCCTTCCTGTGCGAGGGGTGCAAACACTTGCAGAGGAGCCGGTTTAATGAAGTGTGAGAAGGGAGGCGAGCGAGGGTTTAATCGTTCACTGCCTTCCCCGCCTGCCGGACCTTGGGCGTCCAGATTCCTGGTGCTCGCCTCCAAGTGCTCCTTGAGGATAGGGATCTTTCCAGAGTGGGATCACAACGCCTTGTGTCTGTGCCGTCCTTGGCAGATTGTGGATTCGAATTTAAAGAAAGCCTTTTAGGGGGGAAAAGGGTTATTTTTAAAGATTTAATTGATGCCCCTTTTAGGGTCATTGAGGGCGGGACACCACAGTTACTTGAAACTCTTGAGAAGCTTTTTTTCCCCTCTTTGGATGGAGAGTTACTGTGGTTTCTTGGCTCCCTTTCCTTTCATGGCCGTGTTTATTTAATTCTGTTTAAGTTTGAGGTTTGAAGTGGCTCAGAGTAAACTTAGTTGACTTAAGGGGATCTGATATGACTTTCATTGAAAGCCAGGGGATGTTTTGTGAATCCAGGACAGTTGGAATCTTCCAGCAAATTACACTGCTGAGAGCTGGTCTGCTGTGTTCACTAACTTGGTCTATCAGCCTTAATTGGATATACTGTCTCAAGTCATTCTGCTCTCTGGATGCCCATTTTCCGTCCGTATTCTCAGCTGTTTATTCTGGGCAAAGTGGTAAATAAGTGGTAAATAGTATAGCCAGTGTTTTCGAAGTGCTGTCTCTGATGTGATACCCACCTGCACTGAGAGGTGAACTGGAAAGGAATTACTCCCTCAATTCATATTTTTACTTCTTTTTTAATGGTCTGTATTATTGTGAGGCTGTTTGCTAATCCAGACATTCATTTTCAAGTCCAGTAAAAGGCACTAGAACGTTTTGCAAGTGTTACAGGTTAACCAACGATGAAAGAACAGTGGACTCTGTTTAATTGCTTTCATCTGTAAGAAAACCTAGGCCCTGCCTGCAGGACACTCAGTGTTAATTTTTTTTCTTTTTTAATTTTGTTTTTGCATGTCTTGGGCCCTTGGGAAATCTGACCAGACATAGAGTTTGTATCAAGTTTGTATCAAGTTTGGGGTCCACTCCCTTTGAAGCTTGTCTGTGCACCGTGGGGGCCGTGGTGTGTCCTGGGCTTCCCCTTGGGAAGAACTCTGCCCCCTAGTGCAAGTGGGGAGAACTGCAGGACAGCGTGCGGCAACTGCCTTCTGTCCCTTACACCCTACTTTGGTTCCCTGTGAGGAAACCTGCCTGTCAGATTTTATGTCACTGAGGACTAGAATATAGAAGGTAGCTTTTACTCATCATCTCCTCCATCCCCTTCTTTTCCTAGATGAAGAGTCTTAACCCAAAGATGTTAAGTCACTTGCCTGAGGTTGAAGAGCTTGTGACAAAATCCAGAGCCTTTTTCCTGTTCCTGAAGACTTGAGTATTTTGGGGAAATTATCACTTATTGGAAGTCATGCTTTTCATCTTGTGATATGTTTGTATCCGCAGCATTTCTAGTCTGTCTCCACAGTTCCGTCCCTAAGTGCGTTCTGAATGGAAAGCCTGCAGGGTCAGGGAGGCTGCACGGTGTTGTATTAATTGGAGACAAACTCCTCACATAGATCCTGTCTCTCTCTTTATGGTCTCATCACAGAGCATTCTTTTGTTAAAATCAACAGTGGAGGGAAAAAAAAAAGCTTTTCGTGTCCTGTTAGAATAGAAACTGTAGAAGATTAAAATACATTTTCAAGGACTACAGAATCGTAGGACCTTCATGTCTCTGAGTGGTGACCTGTCTTTGGTAACCTTTACCCATTGTGATGTAGGGATAAGGACCTGTTTGTTGGACAGTTTGAAGCTAACGCTTCTAATGGATTAAAAAACCAAGGCAAGAGATGTCGTATGTATTAGCTTTCTGTGTGAAGGGCCAAGGAAGCAGAACTGGTCACGACTATTGAGTTAGAACTAAACTAGGGTTTCTCAAGTTGGGTCCCATTGAAGTTTGGGGCCCATTGACTCTTGGCTGTGGGAGACTCTCCTGTGCATTGTAGACTAGTGAGCAGTATCCTCAGCCTCTTCCCAGTTGTGACAGTGAAAATGTGAACATGTCACCACAGGAGCCCCAGAGAGCCAGTCACTCCTAATTGAGAACCACAGAGCCAGACCCATGCTACCACTGCCACGTGGAATCAAGTCCCTCGTGTGTCACACACAGCACAAAGCTGGTGAGGCTCTGTCTCTCACCTGATGGCTACTGACTTCAAAATGTACCCCTAAAGTCGAGAAACCCAGCAGGTCACAATTCTCAGTGTGGTTTCACTTTCTGCATGGCCTTCACTTGATTTTCATGTGTGTCTCTTGACTTAAGTCCTGTGCCGCCTTCTGGGAAATGTGTTTGTTCAGTGTTTGGAGATAAATTGTTAAAGAAATGTACCTTCAGGCTGAAGTGAAGCTTAGCTAGGTCAGTAATTAGAGCACTTACAAACACAACACACAGAAAGGCCCAGCCAGCAAAGCACAAGACTTCTGCACAAACGTGTTGATGTTTTCAAGTGGTTGCTGTTTCTGTGTCCTGAGGGCCAAGAACAGTGCCGGGAATACTGAGAGGCCAGCTGGATATATACATGAACTTGACTTTTCTGTGTTGTATTCAGAAAAGATCTTTTTGAGGATTATTAATGGAACATATTTGAATGCTTTGTTTTTTTAGGACAGGAAAAGTGTACCCAAGTATGATATTCAAACACAAATATAGGAGGCAGGTATTCTCATTTTACTTTGTTGTTGTCACAAGAGGAGGAAGAAGCAATTAAGGAAGGAAGAGGATGAAGGCTCTTTTTTAATTTCTTTTGCTTTTTCACCCTGGTGGGGGGTCTCAAGCCCAGGTCTGTGGACTTTACATGATCTGCTGGCTACCCGAGTCTCAGTGGGCACACCCCAGGTATTAATGCTGTAAGGGATACATTGTTAGTAGAAAACATTCCAGGTGTGCCTTTTTTTTTTTTTTTTTTTTTTAACAGCCAGGTTTACTTTGGGTTGGAACAACTCCAGCTCAAAGACGTTAAGTAGAAACCCCTTATTTCCGCTTCATTTGGGCAGATATCTCGCTTTGGGATATTACCTGGAGTTGGCCAAATAGTTTTGTAAGCTGATAATAGCGTTCTGAAACTTTCTCTCCTCTTTTCTTAATTTTTGTATTTTGTCGTGTATTTTTGTTATTTTGTGTGTGATCTTAACTGCTGTTTCTTTTCCTGATTAAAAATAAGAGTAAAGATGGTTATTTTTGGCCCCCTCCTCCCCCCCATCAGTTCTCAAGGACAGAGGGAGGCACTTGTCCTCCCAGAATCTTGCCTTACCTAATCCTGAAGGCGACCCCTTCCAAGGCTCTGGAGTAGAATTAGGACTTTTGATGGTGTCCTTCTCTCCCAGTGGAGTTAGAAAACCTTCGATGTTTTGCATAGTCTTCAGAGATTTCCATTGTCAAGCAACTTTTTTTTTGTTTTTGTTTTTTTTGCCTGGGCCATGCTGGGGACAGCAAAGCCAGGGAGCAGCTGTGAGCAGGACAGTTGTTGTGTACAGGGAGCTTGATCCCCCGGCGAAGCAGGCCGGGAGGGCTGCTCCTCCCAGATCCTGGGCCCGCTATCTGCCCTCCCTTCTCACCAGTCCAGCCCATGCCAGCGTGACAGGGCCGCCGCTGCTTAAGCATAGTGGAGGGAGCCAGAGCCTTGTTTGCTTTTCCAGCTCTGCTGGCTCTAAGTAGGGTCCCCCTGAAGGATTTGAGCCTTGAAGATGCATTCTGTTGTGACTGGCAAGAGATAGCATACCATATTATTAGTGGGTTTCATAATTTTGCCTTCAGAATAACTGATGTGTTACATTTTCATGCCATTCATTTGCAGGGAGGGTTCAAGCCTTGACCACCAGTGGTCTCTATTAAAATTGGCAGTACTTCTCCTTGCCCAGTGACCAGAGGTGGAGTGACAAGCTCCCCATCCTTCAGAGCAGAAAAGGTGTGGCCTTTGAGGCTGGACTTCCATCTGACTACCCATGAGATGTCATGGGCGACTTTCTTTCTCTGGTCCATAAGCGGGCACAGGTTGTGGTCCTTGCAGAGTTATTAGAAGAATTTTGAGCTAAGCTTTACAAAGCACTTGGCACATGGTAGGAGAGTCATCGTAAAAGGCTAGTAGCAACTACATAGAAGGTAAGAAGGAGTGGCGGTGATGGGGAACGAAATGCTATTCTCCCCACTTCCATTTCCTATGCTAGATTGCATGGGTTCACTCTCTTCCTTTCAGTCTGTTTACCTCTGGCGAGTTTGCCTTTCCGCATTTGGCCTCCAACTTGATGCTTACAAAATCAATTTCACATTCCTTTTGTTTTTAATTGTAATTCTTCTTCACATGAAAATAGCCTTCTGTGTATAGGTTCTCTATTCCTTGGATATATGTCTGCACACCCTGTCCTCCACCAAATCACCAAGTGTTCTTCCCCATTGTCCAGTGGACTCCACCACTGCTTGCCCCTCCCCCAGTCCTTTTTGGTCACCTCAGTTCTGTTGCAAGTGTCCAAGGGTTGGTCACATTCTTTTGATCTTTCTCTCCATCCTGCCCACAACACCTGCCTTGAATTCTAGTCCAAAGGCTCTGCTGCCCACCCTCCCCTGCCTCCGTGCGTGGCCCTCCTCTCTGCTGATCTCCCTGTCTAACCCCCTTTTGAAACCACTCCTGCAGGTCTCCTTCACAGTAACCCCTACTGCTCTTCCCTTTGAACTTGGCTCTGCCTCTGAGTGGTCTTGGTCTTTTTAAGAATTTACTCTGCTAGAGACTTTAACATACTTGACAAATCTTGCCCCTTTCGCCAATGAGTAAATCCAGTTGAAACATCCCATTTATAAGTGCGTTTTTCACCTTTGCACAAACTACCAGTTGTTAGGATGGGATTCTGTCTTTGCTCAATTACATATATTTTTATGCCAGTAGGAGAGATGGCTTATTCCTTTCCTCCTTGATTACGAAGCGTTTTCCAGTCCTTTGAAGACAGCAATAAATCTGGCTGGTGTGTTTTGAATGCTTATGATGCGCAGGCCTGTTTCTGAGCACTTGGCAATCAGTAACTCGGCTGCTCCCATGAGCGAACGACCTTTGAGCGGAGCTCCAGAGAAGAAGTGGGCACAGAGAGGTTAAGTGGTCCAGTGTCACACAGGAGACAGTCACAGCTGGGATCTGAACCCAGATGGTCTCCAGGGCCCCTGCACAATTTGTCACCAAGTGTTGGGCCCTGTTGATGACATTTCCTTTATGTTTGGGTCATTGTTTCCAGACCTTTTGAGGAGGTGTCAGGAAATGGTTTTTGAGTGAAAAACTGGGAATTTGGGGAACAACGGGTGCATATCCCCAGAAACATTAAGACAGCAGAAAACTGCTGATCAGCCCATGAATCTGTCTTGGTTTGGTTTTTACTTAAGAAAGATACATTTTCCTTGTAAAATGTGGTTCTGAAGCTGCCAGCGCCAACCTCATGAACCTTGGAGGAAGATTTGTCGAACGAGTCCCTGAGAAAGCTAGGTGTTTGCGAAGTATTTATTTGATTAAAAGAAAGTGTCCGCAGTTCTCTCTGTTACTGGTATTTTTGTCTTTGTGACTTTCAGATGGAATCTTTCTCTCTCAAGGAAAGATTCCGGCTCCTTTCCCCCAGGTTTCTCCGTATCGGTACTTTTACTTGTTAGCTTATTCATGGGCTCAGCGCGCTCACGGACAGCAGACAGGACATTTCTTCAAGAGTATTCCTTGAAGAAAACCTTTGCTGGCTCTTACCAATAGCTGCTTGGAAAAATGTGTCCATGAGGCTTAAAGTAAGAAACTTGAGTCCCTGATTTCAATCTGGCCTCTCCTGTCACATGGCAATGCGTCATCTGACTCTACCCGTTACAGGAAAAGGTGGTAGAAGTTCCCATGGCAAAGCTGGGACACATTTGTTGAGACTCGTCCAGAGCAAAGAAGGAAGCACGTGTGACTTATACATTGTCAGTGGCTCCCCCTTCTCCCAGGCTTTACGCCTTGCTCCTAAATTGGGGTAATTAAAAAAAGTCTACCAAGAAGCAAAGGTAGGGGAGAGGCTGAATATTTGTATTTTGACATAGAGATAGACATCTTTACTGCCCCTGGTGAATGAGACAATTCAAGATAAAAGGAGATATGGGCAGATGTGGGAATAGAATGTAAGTTTTTTATTTGGCATCTTATCCAACATTAGGTCCCGAAATAATTTCATTAATTTATTTTAAATGCCTTTTACTCTTCCTATTAAAGAAAAGGTGCAGGCAGAAATGAAGGTGTGTAGGCAGGCAGGAGGAAGAGAGGGGAGTAAGGAATATTTTTAGTTTTATTTCGATGTTCATTCTGGTTGTTCCTGTCGGTCCCAGGACACGAACCTGGGTCCTTGGGTTATGTGGGAACAGCACTAAGCCTGAAGCAGCCAGCCTAATGCTGCTCCACCAGGACACACCAGAGTCTCAAAGTTTATCTAAATTGCATGTTCATGTGTACGACTGTGCATTTTGGGGTATTATTAGCTTCACAGACAAATTGTGACTAGGAATATATTTAGGATTTAGGGGTGTTCTTGCTTCAAAAATACTGATAAACAGATTTACTCTAATACTTTTCCATGTCATTCTTAAATTCCGTTTTTTTTTTTTTTTTACTTTTCCTAATCCTGCAAAGACTATGTACTAAGTTTAGAAAACGCCCAAAGCAAAAGGCTTGGTGTTTTGTGGTTTATGCATTCTATGCCTCTGTATATATGTTTCTGTAAAATGCCATCGGTAATGCTTTCTCACTTGAGAGTTGATGGATAAAAGCTTTAATGTCGAGAAACTGGCACCTGTAGAAACGGGCTCTGTCGTTTCCAGGGTGGGGGCAAGAGTGTAGACGCAAGTCCCACATCACGTATCTGATTGTTAAAAAGATGTAAGTCACACGTACAAATAGATAAATAAAATGTCTCCCAGTCTCCTTCGACACATATACCTTCATTAGAATAGAACAGAAAAATAGGTTTCAAGCGAGGATTTTTATTGCTGAAAGTCGTCAGAATGTCCCAGATGAATATATGAAATTAATGTTGCGATGTCTGTGTGTTCTGTGGACGGACCAGAGGTGTGTGTGAATCACAGACATCCACTCCATATATACTCTCCACAGATCTTTTCCTGGAGCATACCTCAACAGAGTCACTAATTACATGGTTACCATCAAGATTTTCACATTACTTTGTTTCACCAGCCGTCAGGCCAAAGTAGAAAACCTTTGAGTTCTTTGATTTCTTAAAGTTCAGTTTCAAGAAGGCGTCTTTGCTAAGGCAGGACAGCAGTTCCTGGCTTGGTCCACGAAATTCAGACAGCAATATTCAGGTTAGCAAAGGACTAGGATTGCCTGTGATAGATTGTTGATATCACAGACTATACAGAATTTTGTAAATTCATTACGTAAGTCACTGTGATAATATTGTGACTTTTCACCACTTCTTCAAGCAATAGCTCAACCCATCAAATAATCCTTAAAGTGTTCTTCAAACTTTTCAGTGCTGTGTATCGTATAAAGAAAACTGAACACATTAGTTAATACATTAAAAATCCATTTTTGAGACGAGACTGTATCTTAATGCATGTTGGCCAGAAAATAGTCTGTGTAAGAACTACATTTGGGGTTTATGTGTGTGTCTGAATCTGTACTTCCTAGTTACATGAGCGTTTTTATTTCCTTATTCTGATTAATATTTTTGTGAAATATCACTTTTATCGCATGGTTTTAAAAACACAGGTTTTTAAAGTGAAATGACCAAATCAGTTGCTAATAGAAATGCATATTCAAAGGTAATATTTTCCTCCAAAGACTATGATTTGCTCTTAATTCCAGGAACTTGCTATTTACTTGACCCCCTCCCCCAGCGCGCCTCAATTTTGCTGGAACCCCAGGCAGGGCCCCTGTGTCCATGTCTATGTCCAGCTCTGTAAGGGGCTCTGCCCAGCCTCCCTGGGCAGGGGATCATTACTCACGTGCACATTTTAGGATTTCTTCTGGTTGGTGGCTTTAATAGAAAACAGCACGTCGACATTCTTGTATGAAGATCATTGCAGCTTGTCTGATTTCGTGAGGATCGAATTTCCCGGGAATGGAGCCGTTTGATCAAAGGCTTTGCGTATGTTCGATGGTTTGGCACCGGAGCGTTCACAAGGTGTGTCTGCAGCTCCGACACCCTGTCAGGATACATTTAAGATCGTGGGGATTTTAAGTTAGGGTTAGAACCTTAATGACATGCGTTTCACAGAGGAAGATCGCAGGATTCCGGGTTCTGCCCGCCCTCAGGTTCTCCTGTGAGCCGGACGGGAGTGGAGAGGGTCATTCTTCGCAGTGGAGGCCCCACAGGGCTCTTGGAGCGCATCCAACCCCTGGAAGATCCCAGTGCGGCTGCTGATTGGAGACCGAGGCGCACAAGGGGGACCCGCTTTTCTCTCCCCAGTGGAGAGCCCTCAGCCATTGGCGTGTGTGGATTTCCCTTTAATTGTCATTCCTTTGCGCGGTAAAATAAATCTCCTTGTGCATTGGGCCCCCAGTTGTTATATGCTGGTGGTTGTAAGCCTTTTGCTGGGGGTGCGTGTGCGCACGCGCGCCTTTAAGGCTTGTTATTCCTTATTAAATACCCCCAGGAACTCTTTCCAGGGACTTTGAAATAGAAGTGTTGAGTGCTAGGTGGAAATAACACCACACCTCTTACAATGTATACCATTGTCATGGAATACAAGTTTGCTTCTGTTGCTTTCCACCCACATCTTGTTCTTTTAATGATGAGGCCCTAGGGGCGAAGTGGAAATGTGAAGGCTGAAGAAAGCAGAACTCAGGTTGAGACTGACCAGTTACTGCTGCCGAGAAGAACAAGGGTTCTGGAAACCCACACGCACAGATGGCTGAGCTAACTGTCCTCAGAAACAAAAGCAAAACCCAAGGGCGGGTGTATGCACCGTGCCTTGGCACTGAATCCTAACAGATCTGCCTACGGGTTGGCTTTTGTTCCTTCTGTGCCCATGAGGCTGCTCAACAAGTGGCCTTTTTTGTGGCCCCTGCAAACTCACTCACCTGCTGTTTGAACCTTCCCTTCCATTTTATTTCCTAAGATCCCATCATTCTGTGCATCTCCGTTTTCACTTTCTTTTTCCATTTCCCTGACCCTTTGCTGTCCTGGGCTAGAGTCTCTTGACTTCACAGTTAGGCAGGAGGCCGGACTTGAGGATCAAGGTGTCCAGCCCTTCAGTGGTTTTCAAGTCAGCTGTCCAGTGTGACCAGTGGCCTCTTGTAGTCCTTCTCAACCTCAGTTGTCCTTGGCCTTTGGACTGGACCAGTCTTTGCATTGGGGCTGTCTTGGGCATTGGAGGATATCGAACAGCCTCTGGTCTCTAACCGCTAGATGCTGGTAGTACCCCATCCAACTGGTTGATGGGTTGGAACAACCAAATGTCTCCAGACATTGCCGTTATCCACTGGGGATGAGGGGAGGGAAGACTTACTCCCACTGACAACCACTCTTTTATGACCACAGATTGCATTTGGATCTGGAAATTTAACCACCCTTCCTCACAATACTGCGTCCTAATTGCTTCTCATCTCTTTAGGTGATGGGGACCACAAATATTAGGATCCAAACTCTCTCCATGGGATTTGGGTGCCTATGATTAGAATATCTCTCACTCCGATCCTGGGCCTTTCCCCTTGGGAGTAAGGCCCCGTGAAGATGACCCCGTATGGATCAAGGGGCAGTATTTCCCCAGTTATTTCTTACTGGGGAGGGATTCCTTCTTACTGCTTCTGGTCCCGTTTTGAAAATTAGATTATTTCTTGGACCTGGGAGTGAGGAACCCAGAGAGACAAATCCCATCAAAAGTAGCTCTCTTGAACTTTTGAAATCCCTGGATGAAGGACACCTGGCCTGCTGGGGATTGGGCCACCACTGCCTTCTGGCCCTGGGACTCTGTCGAACTGCCCTCACGCTTACTGCCGGTATCAGAGCCAGCCTGCTGTGCTGTCTCCCCCCTCAGACCCCTGCTCTTGCCACCCTTTTCTTTCATAATCACAGTCAGAGCTCAGGAAGAACTCGGCATTCCGTTCTCATTGTCTGGTTGTACATCAAGGAATTTGTCCAGAGACTTCATAACTCCTGTGTCCACTTGCTCTGTTTTCTACCAAGATTGAGCATAAAGCATGTGTGCTACTGCAGCAATGAGTAGGCGAGCTGATACTTTCCAAGTGTAAAAGAGAGGAAGATTTGTTGTTTAAACTAATATTTTATGTCTATACATCTAATCAGACAGCTGACATGGATGTAATACAGAGTTCCTGTGTATGTGTTATGCATGTTGTGTTATGTACATACATAGCCACACACTAAGGTTAGCTCCAGCATCATGGTTCCTGGATGAGGGGATCACAACTCTTACTGCAGGAAATGAAGACTCTCACCAAAGCCATTGCCTAAGGGTTTTGTCCATATCAAGCAATGTTTGCTGTACAGAGGCAGACAGTTTCTGAGCTACTGACAGTTTTCTAAGAAGATCCAAACGAGAAGCAGCCTCTCCAGTCTTCACACATTATTTGCCTTGTCGGGATGGGGGTCTTAGGAATACTTCCTTGTTAATCGCAGGTACTGCATTTCCAAAGGATTTTCATTCTTTAGGGGTTCTGTCTAATGTAGATACCAGGTTCAGCATCTCGGGTATGAAGTTCAGAGGCAGATTGTAAATTCCCAGCACTTGTTATTTCTGAGACTTTGAAAGCCACTGACAAGCCACTGACCACCTTGGGTAACTCTCCTGGGAAAAGAGTAAATACGCTTGACCTTGTAGGGTCGCTTGCTTTATTTTAGGTTCTAAAACCACATTCATTTAAGGGTTGCTTAGAAAAGCCTTTTCTAGAAACTTATGAGATTCAATCTCCTTGTTTGAATTCAAAGTATATTTCAGAAGAAAACGCATCTGATGAAAAGGGATCTTGATTGTGGACTGAGGATCGGATTCTGCCTGCTGACACCTGTGGAGAGTCAGTCAAAATCGCCATCTGTGGTGAAGGGCAGTGTGTTCAGTTGTCTTTTCAACAGTTATTACTTTTCAGTATTTGATCTAAAAAAATGAAAACGTGAGTCATCAGTTTGAAAAATAAGAATGGGGAGCAGAAGTCCTTCTACCTTAGGCCTTGCTCTGTAGCAGATTGTGTGCAGTGTTGAGAAACTTCTTCTGAAATAGAAAAAAAAAAATCTCTTTCAAGACGTTTGAGGCCTCTATACAGGAATGTGACTTTTATCTTTATTTGCCTGTTGCCCTAGAGCTACCAAATAGATTCCTTTGCCCTGAGGCACAGAGTACTAGGCTACTTTACCCAATATCTGCCACCACATGATGGCGTCAGGAATAAGTCCCTTGAGTCTCAAAATCCCAGTGGGCTCTTAAAACTCTTCCAGATCCCTAAATGTTATGAATCTTAGACTTGTCCTGTGCCTGTGAAACAAGGAAGCAGGATCTCCTCTGAGGAAATAAAGGTCCCTTGAGGGTTTTCTTTTGCATTATTATGAAATGTTTGATGCAGTTTAATATCTTTTCCCTCAAGGACAACAGAACTTGGAAAGCAGATTTTAAAGATGGCATATCCTAAATTATGCAGCCCAGTTTAGGACAAAATTACCCTTATAGAAATTACATTTTAATATTCCAGCCACGTTCTCTAACTCAAGTCAATGATTTGTCAACGAAGGAAATACAGTATGCACCTAGGATATAATACAGTATGGAATTTGGTCAACAATTTGAATCACTGGAACTCTCCCTGTGGCTTACCCATTATGCTTTCCTTTCGGTCTCCATGCCATCTGCAGTTTATTTCATCCAGTTCTTGAATTTGCAAAAAATTTGTTGCTCTCTTACCACGCACTGGGACTGTGCTAAATTCTTCCTGTGAATTAATTCATTTAATGCCCAGTGTCTTCCTCATCTCCATTTTACATACAGGAATACAAGTGTTAGAGAAGCTCAGTCATTTGCCCAAGTTCACAAGGCTGGAAGTAGTAGAACCAGGATTTGGGCCCCAATATATCTATCTCTATGAGATTGAGCTCATTTGGAGGTGACGGCAGTAGTTCTCGCTAAAGGCTTCCGTGAAGATAGAATCCTTGTGGAGACCTTGAGGAAGGTGGGTTGGCTTCTCCATAGAGTACACAACATACTCATGTGATACAAGCTGAGAAGTATGACCTGTTTTGCCAGCAGCTAGACAAACACTAGAAATATTCCTATCATTAAGCAAAGCAAAAACACAATCCTTGTTTTTCCACTCATCCTGAGTGAGAAACATAGTAGAAATTCTGTGTAGGGAGAAGATTCCAAGACTGGTTTTAAGAAAGCAGGAAATAACCCACTGGACAATGGTGAAGAACACTTGATTTGGTGAAGGACACAGTATATTGACATATATATGAGGGATGGGGACCCTTTACATGTGAGTTTATTTTAATGTGTAAAAATAAAAACAAAAATTAATGGGCAGAGGATCGTAATAGCTAACTCTCGAAAGTGATGACCAACCAGCACATGAAAAAGTGTTCCTCATCACTTGTTACAGAAAGGCAATTCAAAACCACAGTGAGATGCCACCATTCACTGGTGAAATGCTTTCTATCAGAAAGACAGAGCAGGTGTTAACCAGGATTTGGGGAGACAGGAACCCTCACACACTGATGGGAATGCACGATGTTTCAACTACTTGGAAGTGCAGTAAGGAGATTCCTCAAAAAATTAAAAATTGAACTTCCTTATGACTCAGCAATTCTACTTCTAGGTATCTATTTGAAGAATATAAATTATTAGCTCAAAGAGCTGTCTGCACCCCTATGTTTATTGCAGTACTTTTTATGATATCCAAGACATGGAAACGTCCTAAGTGCTCATTAGTAGGTGAATGGATAAGGAAAAGTTGGTATATATACACAATGGAATACTACTCAGCCGCAAAAAAGGTGAAATCTTGTCATTCATGACAACATGGAGGGAACTCAAGGATATTTTGCTGAGTAAAATAAGACCAAAGGAGAAAGGCAAATATTGAATAATTTCACTTTTATATGGAATACAGAGAAATAATGCAAATGAATGGGTCAATAAAATTAGAATAAACCTTTGAGATTTGACAGTTTAAAACAGGTTACCAGTAGGAAGGGAGTTGGGGTGGAACCATATGGTGGAGGTGGGGGGTGTACTTATAATTTTTTCCCTTCCTTTTTTGTTTTTTTGTTTTAATATTTTTAATGGTGTGTTTTCATTGCAAAGTGCAAGTTTTTTTTTCTTTCAGACTGGTTTTAATGAAATGTTTATAGTTTCCTGGGAGTTCCTACTGAAGGCAAAGACCACATTTGAATTTCCTAAATCATTTGTCTTGGTTTTTGTCTGTCTGTGATCAACTCCAGATTCCCATGAAGTGACGTTAGGAGAAGGCACATTTGCTCTGGAATCTGTGAACCTTGTCATCTGTGGGTATAAGTGGCAACCATTTACCTAGCTGTGTTCCTCTGCCTCCATGGAAAAAATGCTGTTTCCTTCAAGTTTAGGAGTCCGTTTTTTTAATAAAGACATTTTTTTAAAGAGAAGTTTTAGGTTCACAGTAAATGACACAATTTTAAGAACCCATTTAGACACACCCCGGTGGGGTAGTGGTTAGGTCTGCCACCTCCAGCTGAGTGCAGCCCACATATACCACAAGCACCCTGGTTTGCATCCCAGGACTGAGGGGAACAACCAAAATGAACAACCTAATAAAACGCTTCTTCCTCCTCTCTATTCCTGCCTGCCTGCCTGCTCACCTTCATTCCTACCTGCATTTTTTTTCTTAAAAAAAAAGCATTTTAGAAATTGATTCTCCTATAATTGTGAGATTTTTTTTTAAAGATAGCTGTATTTCAGTGAAGGTGGTGTTAGGGTCACTGCTTACGTTTTTTCTTCCTAAGGAATGCAGATTTTGTAGTTTTAAAAGAAAAGTCATTATATCATCGTATCATCATTACATCATCAGATAGGAACACTCATTGTCTAAATGCAATCTGGACGTTGCTGAGAGCTGGGTAGATAATCAAGGATGAGTGGGGGCAGTGCCTTCATGGGGGCATTTTTCATTGTTACTACTAATGTGGGGAGGGTGCCTCTGGCAGCTGGCGGCCAGGAACTGGGAGTATTAACTGCGAAGAACTGAAAATACATGGAACAGCCCCTCGCAAGACAGAAGGATCCCTTCCAAGCTATCAGGAGTGCTGAGATTGAGAAACCATGACCTGGAAGACTGACTTGGTTCTATAAGTCGTTTCTTTTCGTGGCTTGTTATTTAAGTTTTTCTGTGAGCTCTCAGTAAAATAATCTCTGCTGATTTCCTGTGGTGTATGTTTTTAGAGATCGTGTGAGTGTGGAGATGATGCACATTTATCTGATTTATATCAACACCCTAATTATATAACGTGGTTATATTCTGTATTAGATCTATAAAGTTATTTTTTTCTCAGCTTTCTTGACTGGGAACTTCCACTTAACTTAAAATGTCAAGGAAGAGTCAGCAGGGCAGTGTTGCACACGGAACTCCAGGGAACCGGTGTATGTATATTTTGGAGATGGACTGGAGGGTCCAGAATCAGAGACCTGTGCTCTGGTTGCTGACTTCTGTCAGTGATCAGTTCAGTTCCCCGGCAATCACCCAAGTTCTTCCAACCTGGATACTGCAAAGACAGGACTGGCCAGCCTTCACCAACCAGCCACACCTTTGCTTTTCTGCGTCTCCCAACTTTGTTGAGTAAGTGTGTGATTTTTCTTTCTGCTTAATTTTCACCTAGCATGCTGTGGTTTGGCTTGGTTTTTTTTTGCAAGTCACAGGAGTGAATCACTCTGAAAAGGTTGGTAAGGGAAGTTGAATCAGCAGGCTGGGCTCTTCTTTATTTGCTGAGAATAAATGGAAGAAAGCTCACAAGCTCACACCCTGTGGTTCTGACCAAACCTTCCAACTGGAGGAAAATTATTTGGGTTCATCTTAAAGTTACTGGATTTAATCTGGTTTTGGGAGTGAGTCGTTCCCACGCCCAACCTCCAAGTTGTATTAGAGGTATAATTGACATGCACAATTGTAAGATATTTAAAGTGGACAGCATGGTAGCAGGAGGGCAAAATAAAATCTGATTTTCTGTTGACTGTTGCCTTTTGACATGGAAGATACTAGAAATGAGACATCTTTCTAGATGAGCTTAGTGTCATGCGTGGCTTTGGTTGTTAATTAAGAATCATTTAAATAAAGACTCCTTAGGACTCCGAATAGAATATTTAATTTCTTTGGAAAAGAGTTTGCCCCCTTATTTGTTGACACAGATTTAATTTACTAAATGGGTCAGTTGTTGGACATTAGCTGAACCTCACCTGGAATGAATCTCTGCAGATGGTTCGTGATGGAAATCTGGGCTTGGGAGGTTGGTAATGAGGCTTCGATGATGACATCATCCCAAGATTTAACACTCAAGAGGAACTATGCAATGCCACTGGCAAGGGACCCATGCCAGTCCCTTAAACTCGCCAGTTTGGTTAATCCAGATTAATGGTAAGAAACTCCAGTCTGGAAAGTGATTTCTTTGCTTCAGAGATCACTGGTTGTTAGAGACCAGTGCCGACGTGGCTCTCTGCGCCAGCGGTGCCATGGGACCTGTGACACTAAGAGCATACTGAAATTGACATCAGTTGCGTGGGTTCCCACCCCTGCCTTAAGGAGACCAGGAGACTGTGGAGGGTGCGCAGACACCAAGGAGTACAGTGGATGAACCCCTGCGTCTTGAAAGTTCCCTTAGAATTTTCCAGAAGCTACATGCCTCTAAAACTAACAGCTGCAGCCTGACTAGAGGACATTTATAAGATACTCATTCGTGCCATTTGCTGTGCTTAGCCCTTTATATACCATAGCTCGTTGAATCCTCTGCATGTTGGGAATTACTGATAATCCCCGGAGCATCTGTGACTTAGAGAGTTTAAGTAACTCATCAAGTGACACAGCTCGTAGATGGGATTCCAAGTCTCCTGACTCAGAGCCTGTGTGTTCATTTCTTCTCTGCCAGGTTGGGCTCTCAAGGGCTTATCACGGCTCCCCCAGCCAGGTGGACAGCCAGTCTAGCAGACTGACTGGAGTTATCACATGTTTGGGCTTTTTTCCTGGTGCCACATGATCCCCCACTCGTATTCCAAGGTTATTTTTATGACTTGTGTAGCCAGTTGAGGGTGTGTTTTGTCTAGGACTCCTTCAGACCTGTCTGAGCGAATCTGGGACTAGAACCTCAGTATTTGCAAGTGTGTAAAACAAAAAGAATGAGCTGGGCAGGTCTACAGAATTAGTGGCTTAGGCCCATAGGCTCCCTCGAGCTCATTGGTTCCGGTGAGGAAGGGGTTACTGGACACAGTGATTTGCTCTTTCATTGACTCTCGAAGCGCAGAGACGTCCTAAGCAGATTAGGTTCCTAGATAGCAGAAGCTCACGGAGGTCCCTGGGAAGGTCGTCACAGGTTGGGTTTCCGTGAGGCAGCGAGAGGAAGGCTGTGTAGCCTCAGGTGGGCTGAGCAGAAGGCTACTGGTGAGGGTGAGCTCTCCCCCTGGGCCGCAGCCACATGCTGGGGTAGTAAAGTCTATCAGTGGCTCCCAGACAAGTTGCTCATCACTCCCTCTGCCTGTCCCAGCCTTCCCTATTGCCCAAGTCCATGGCCCAGGTGTCTGCTTCCAGCCAGCTCAGCATGTTAGCGGCCTTAGATGAAATCATGTAATGTTTCCAACACTGAGCTGCAGAGAGTACCCCATATGACGGAGCTCATTCCTTCTGCCGGTGCCTTCCGGTCCCCTCTTTTTTTTTGAAGGGAGAAGTACAGGCAGGAGGAGGGAGAAAGCAGCGTTCCATTTTATTATTTTTTAATCTTTTATGAAAGAAAAGGTGCAGGCAGGAATGAAGGTGAGCAGGCAGGAAGAGAGGAGGAACCAGCATTTTATTTTGATATATATATTTTTTTTTAACTAAAGATGGAAACAGGAATTAAGGTGAGCAGGCAGGCAGGGAGATGAGGAAGTAGCATTCCATTTTTTTTTTTTTTTAAAGGAAAGGTGTAGACAGGCATGAAGGCAAGCAGAGATAGGAAGGCAAAAAAGGAGAGAAAGAAGCATTTTTTATTTAGCTGTTTATCCAGGTTACTACCCTCCCCTTTCCTGGCCCTAGGTTATGAACGAACCCAGGTCCTTGAGGTGTATGCGAACTGTGACTGGTGGCCTTCACTACTAAGTCACAAGGACTTGCCTCTATTTTATTTTCGTTTAGTTCATTGCTTGTTCCTGGAAAGGGAACCTGGGTCCTGGGGATATACGTGGACGGTTCTCATCTAGAGGTGGCGGACCTAACTGCTCCTCCACCAGGGCACAGTCCTCCAGCAACCACATCCACACCCGCTCCACTGGAAGTCTCAGCTTGACTTTGCCTGTTGTATTTGGAGCCCTGACTTTTTGCCAGCTTCATTGAGTGAAGACCCCAGAGAAAAAGGACCCCACCTTCGCAACCTGAGTCTAGGATATCCCTAGATACTCATGCAGTTTTTTACTCCAGGTGACCTGGACACACCCACGAAGGGAGAACCTACCCCGGCTTCATATATATATATGTATGTATGTGTGTATGTATGTGTGTATGTGTATGTATGTATATATATATACAGCAATCCATCTTGCCTGAGTGAGAGGCAGGCAGCACTGGTGATACACACACACACACACACACACACACACACACACACACACACGTATGTGCATGTATTCCCTTGATGTAATTTTTCCTGCCCGCAGGGCGCTTCAGCTCACTGTTTCTGCTTTCAGTAAACTCACTGTGTGTTCCTAACCAAATGGCTGTCTCCACGCATTCTTTCTGGGTGGACCCAGCTCTCTTAAGTGTCTCCCTCACCCTCACCCACAGCAGTCCCTCGGTCACGCCCATACGGAACAGCAGACATCTGCTCTGCCAGACCTGGTCGTGCTTCGCTGGCCTCCCCGCCAGCCCTGGCTCGCCATCCTGGGGCCTCAGGGATGAGACTCCTTGTCCTCCCTCTTTCTGTCGGTATATCCGCTGGACAGATGCGCTTTTCCAAAGACGACTTCATCCCAGGCCTGTGAAAAGGAGTCTCTGATGCTGGGATTGAACAGAGAGGAATCAGTCAGTCTCGAGTTTCAGATGGATGTGCCAGGGAGGTAGAGAATCTCAGTCTGAAATGATGGTACAGCTCTTGGCAGAAAGGATTCCTTCCAAAATGCCCCGAGCGCAGCTCCCAGTTTATTGGTCCTCAAAGGGCAGCTCAGTACTCAAGGTTTAGGATATTTAAAATCACTTGATAAGAGTTGAGAATATTGATGAATGACTTGTACTTTTGTTTTTCTAAATTTGGTCAGTTTTTAGTAATGCCTTTCATTTCCGAGTATAAAAATGGTTTGTTTTACAAGTGAGGAGAAAGTCGAGATTTACCATTTTTTGTGTTAGGACACAATCACAAAAGAATGGGTGGCCCAGAGGAGTAGACTCTTTAACACCAAAGGGAAGGGAGACTCCATTCTTGGGAGGTTTTTTTGTGTTTTGTTTTTGGATTTTTTTTTTTAATGAAATAAAAAGAATTTCCTTGGATTCTGGTATTCCGTTGGCAAGTGGCCAGGAAGCGTGCCGATAGCTCAGGAATCATCCCAAACCAAACTAATGGAAAAAGTCTGACTTGCTGGAGGCTGAAATTCAATATCTTGAGGAGGTGACATGGTGTGTGTGTGTGTGTGTGTGTGTGTGTGTGTGTGTGTGTGCGCGCGCGCGCACACACGTGTGCGTGTGAGTGACTGGAGCAGGCTACCCAGTGAAAGGCATCTGGAAGCCTTAACCCCTGGCAGCTATAAATAGAATACTGACTCACTTGGGTGGCTAAAATTCATACTTTTATGAAGGGCTTTATTCTGCCGCTTGGTCGGAATTAAGATATGATTCAATATATCGTATACAAGACTGGCCTGAAAACACTCATTTTCCTTTTGATTTGAGCCAAGTTTGATTAAGAGAACTGCTTGACAGGCCCATTAGATCATTGAAACACTTCCTTAAAAAAATGACTCTGAATGGAGACGTTATGTGCAAAAATGATGCTTTTTATCTGAACCTGCATTGAGCCCCAGACTCCAGGAGGCACTGGGTAAAATGCTGACAGACCCTGGGCTGCAGGTGGGGAAGATGCGTGAAATCAGCCAGGTATCGACAGTAAGGAGCGGTGGGGACCATGGTACCCACAACTCACAGACCTGGAGAATTTAGGATGCGTTGCTAGACCTTCTGTTTTTTAGAGAGAGGCCAGAAATGTAGATTTCTGTGAAATGCCCCGATGTGTGAAATGTTGACAAGTAACTTGAAATGTTTGGGTTTTTACGGAGTGGGCCAACCAAAACTTGTCTTGGGGTTTGTTCTCTCTAAATATTGATGAGGTGACTCTTCTTAATTTTGGAGCAAGGGAAGGGAATGGAGTGACTTGTGTTTCCTTTGGGTTGGTTTTAGCTTTCTTCCAAGAAGTATTTACTGTCCTGTGAAGTAATGCAAACCCATCATTTAGAGAGAGTAGGACGTAGATTCAATTTCTACACTTGCCGCGTGGAGTCCCAGGTTATTTAGCCTTTTTTGGCCCTTTTTTTTGTTTTGTTTTTGTTTTACTTGGCTGCTCCAGGGATAGAATAATGAATAATGGAGTCTCTTGAAGGGAGAAAAACTTCATTTTTCAGTTTTACCTCATTTTGGCAGACATGTAGGACTTGGGGGCAGATAACATTGTGAGGTGTCGATCCTGGGATCACTCTTCCTCGCTTACCGATCACCCAGTAATGGCGGGGCGTAGCGGGCCAGGGATGGGGCACTTTGCGGATTTGAATACTAGCCTCAGACAAGCTCACTCGTCACCATTCAGTGCCTCGGGTCCCCGTTTGTAAAATGGGTCTGATCATTCCTGCCTTGGTCTGCCGGAAGGGAGGGATCACAACACATTCCCGCAGGCTGGTGGCTTCAGCAGCAGAATTGTATTTCCTCACACATCTGGAGGGTAGCAATCAAGGTACTGGCTGCTGAGGACTTTTCTGGCTGACAGAGGGGACTGCTTTGTGGGCGCGTCCCCACATTGTGGGGGCTGGGGGGTGCACACTAGATCTCCTCTTACAAGGATGCTAATCCAATAGCATCAAGGCTTAGGACCTCATTTAACCTCCACAGAAAAGGCCAAAGCCTTCAGACAGGTGCTTGCCATCCCTCCCCTTCCCCAGCCCCTGGCAGCTGCCAGTTTGCTTTTTGTCTCTGGATTTGCCTATTCTGAACAGTTCATATAAACGGCATCGTGTAATTCGTGACCTTTTGCATCTGACCTCTTTCACTTAGCATGTTTGCAGTTTGAGTCCCTTTGTAGCATGTCAATGTTTTGTTTTTTTTCGTGGCTGAAAAATATTCCAGTGTTGGCACTGACTTTATAAGTAAAGGAGTGTAAAGCATGCTGGATGAGATGTCTCTATATGTATATAATATGTGTGTACAGAATACCGTGTATTGATGTTGATTTCTCTGGTGAGAGGCCCACTGTAGGGAAGACGTAACGGATGAGTGTTTTCTGTCTTCGTGGAGTGCAACATCATGGCAGTTTTTATGTAGATCCCACTTTGGGGACAGTAGGCCTAACAAACATTTTAAATGACTTGTCCTGCCCTCTTCACCCCAAAGACACCAGGGGTGAAAACGGCCTCAGAAAACCTGTGTCAGTCTCGTTCCCAGGAGCCTAACGCTCATCTTTCCGCCTCTTTCGATCAGTCGCTCAAGCATGATTTAACAGCATGACCGATCGCAGGGTCTGTATTCATTTCACCGGCTGAGAGGTGAAATCTGTGCCAACTAGGAGGATGACAGGAGTCTAGATTCTTTGCTTACCACAGCTGAAGGGAACTTTCAGAGTGAGTTTTTGCCTTAGTTTTAAGTAATTCATCAGTGTTTTGCTCTTTTGATAAGAGGTAAGAATAAGCTTTTATATTTCGTCTTAAACTAAAATGTAAAAGCTCGGCAAAAGGAAGTCTTTGCTGTGGGCTTGACAGGTCTTCGTTTCCTTCTCAGCTGCTACGGTCTGGGAATGCCAAAGTCGGGACTTCCCGTGTTTTTTCTAATATAAGTACATGCAACCAAACCACCGATGTGCTTGGTTTGCCTTTTCCACACTGAGGATGCCTGTTCTGTGGGTGGGTGGGTTTTTAAAAGAGGAAGTAGCCTCCTCATACACGTGTTACAAAAAGGCCTTCAACGCAATTCACTTATTAGTCTGTTTTGGATATGATGGTCGAACTTGGGGTTTATTTAGGAGTAGATGAAACTGTCCTATGTTGTATGTTTTTTCAATAAATTGCTCTACAAACCAACACACAAAACAGAAGAACACAGATGGGTGGTTCCCAGAAGGAAGGTGTTCATGGCGGCAGTGAGTGTACATGGGGAGAGGGAATCCATTCATTAGGTGAGTGGCAGCTAGCCTTCTGGTGGTGATCATGATGTCATGTGTACAGGTGTCCAGTTATACTGATGGACACCAGAAGCAATGTTGTAAACGGATGTTACTTCCATACATTGTTAAAAAATCACTGTACATGAGATGTCATCACCAGTGGTCTGTTAGATGACAGTTGAATGATATGGGGTCGTTCCTTTGGTCCCCTCTGTAGATTTGTTATGACCCTACCACTCTTATTTCTCTCTCCTCTGCTGGCTCTTTTTCTGCTTCCCATTGAGCAGCAGTGTCATAATTACAGGTGCGCACCACCGTTTGAATCCCACTGTTTATCATAGAGTTGTCAGAAGGTAAAGAACAGAAACAGAAGAAGTCAAGATTTTTCAGGTGGCCTTCTGAAATCAGGATGTTCTCCTGGGTGCTTGAATAGAGATGGCTTTCTTCTCTGCATTAGCCAAGGAGATGGGGAAGAGAAGGGACAGATCAGGAGACATGGCACCAGGAGGGCAGATGGGACCTGCAGCATCCTGCCACCTCTTGGACGCAGATGTGGGGTTCTGACCAGCGTCAGCTTCCCACCTGCTGATGATGTAGACCTTCAAACTACGGGGTAGAGGAGGAGGAGGGCTGCACCGAGGTGCCGTCATAGTCGGAGCAGATAGGACTGTGTGTATGAGGGAGACTGTTAGCCCTTGTGAAAATGCAAGTAGAAATCTTTGCGGCTCTGACAGGGGCTGCGGTTGGGGATGAACGTGTCCGCATGGATGGGTGGTCATCTTTCTCTTTCTACTTTGCCTTGCTAGAAAGGGACAGGAAATTGAACTCAGCGTTTAGTTTTCTCTCCTCCGATGTCACTTTAACTCCGCACAGCTCTCCTGCAGCCCCACACATTGTCCACGTGGGGGCCAAGTGCAGAGGACAAGTGTGTGTGTGAAAGTTCTGCTCAGCCATTCCCTAGCATTGACTGGGGGCGCCTCCTTGTGGCTTGGACAGCTGAGACCGCTGGGGTGTGGACCATGTAAAAGTCCAAGGTTTGAGACCTGAGAGTGGGAGGGAAAGACCAAAATAAGTAAGAATGCT
This sequence comes from Solenodon paradoxus, assembly GCA_004363575.1. NCBI lineage: Eukaryota > Metazoa > Chordata > Mammalia > Eulipotyphla > Solenodontidae > Solenodon > Solenodon paradoxus. Next base: position 281,526 of record RJWH01001775.1, on the reverse strand, counting down.
TCTGGCGCACCCTGGTGGCCTGATGGTGAAGTTCCCCGGACGCAGTCTGCTTGCATCCCAAGGACCTGAGTTTATTCCTTAAAACAGATCAGCTGGTATTCTCAGTCCAGAGAGCCGTGAGAGATTCGAAAGTGGGTCATGTTAAAGCCATATGGCTTTGGCAGACCCAGGAGCAGAAGTTTCTTGATTTCAGGCACCCAGCAGTCTGCCGGTATGTCGCCCTGGCCACTGGGGCTGTTCGTGTCAGAGGAGGCTGGGCTCCCGGAGGCAGCAGCTGGCCTTTGCGGGGAGCACCTTCCCTGTGGGCCTTCCTCCTGCTGTTTCCTCTCCCTCTGAGAGCGACAGGCCCTAGGGGGACGGCCCCAGGGGGTATGGGCAGTTGCAGGAAGAGGGTTTCAGGAGCGGTCAGTAACTGAAGTTATCCTCAGGAGTCTGCAGAAGGAGACCAGACGCACGCGGGAGTCCATTCTTTTGGAGGGTTTGGAGACCACGTGTTGATGCATTACTGATGGCCATACTCATCTCTAGAAAAAGGGCTTTAGACCGCTCCCCGCAACAGGCGTGATTCATTGTCTCGTTCTGTGTGTCAGACACACAGTACTCGTCTTGTTAATAGGGGACTTGTCCTTTCTCCTGTCTGCTGTTGGGTTCGCCGCTAATTAAACTCCACTCCCAACTCAGCCTCTCTTGCCAATGCTGCCTCAGCCCGAGAACACGGGTCCTCACTCCCATTTACACACACAATTCCCCTTTGTATTTTTATCTGCCTTTCTTGTGCCATTTATCTCTCTGCATTTTGTTACGGCTATTTTCTGTGTTTACTAGTTTTCTGTCTGATTAGATTAAACTCTTGGACTGTTGAACGGGTCTCCGTGTCGGGCTCTGAAGTGCAGTTTTGCTAATGTCTGGTCCCACTTTAACCCCTTAGCCACTCTGCGGATTAGAGCTGTCAAATGACAGCTGTCGGTAAGAAGCTGTGTCTCGGGAAAGCTGAGTGATGAGAGACAGGATTATGTGGAATCCTGAACGTGAACTTGCCTGAGTGCCATGTTATGGTTTATAAATTCTCTGTTGATGAATCTGTTTTTCAAAACTGGAAATAAAAACAAACCCTTTCCACCATGCATTAGCTCTGGGACTTTGGGCAGGCTCATTAACAGGTCTGTGGCCCCTGTCACATTTGCCGACGGGACATTGTGAGTGGCTCGCACACAGGGTTGGAATCGAACACGTCAGTGCCTGTGAAGGACTTGAGAGTAGCGACGGGCCGAGACGCTGTGGCGGTGCTTCCTCTCTTTCATTATTGTTACTGTTCAAGATCCTGTGGCCCACGGTGTGGGCCTGGTCTGCTGGAGTCCGAAGCCCATGTCTTCGCCACTGACCTGTGTCCCACTTGTTCCTGGTGCTCCGCACAAGGGCTCAGTGATCTGATAGAATGAATGAGTGCACGCACTCGGATGTGGGCTGTGGGTCATTGTCTGGGTAAAATGAAGCGACTAACAGGTGAGAAACTGCTTGGGGACTCAGGAAGGAATGCCAGCTCAGAGTTCTGGAAAAATCCTCATGTACCTGAACTCATTCCCATGTGGAAAATGTGGCTTCATGGCGGTCTGGGTCTCAAAGCGGCCAGGGAGCCAAGGCCCCATTTTTACTGCTGCTCACTGAGTGCATTACACTTTCTGATCTACTAAAGCTCCCAGAAACCCCGGTTAAAAAAGCACATTTGCTGGTGCACCCTGGTGGTCTCAGGCGGTGGTGGTATGGTCCACAAAATGGACAATTAAATACATTAAAAAATTCTTCTCCCTCCCCTCCCTGCCTGCCTGCTCGGCCTTCCTGCCTGCTTCCTTCCTAAAAGCAGGCATTTGCCGTAGGCACCTTTGACTACATCTGCCAGGCTCTTTCCTATTTCTGTTATCACGTTATAAATAACTAGTTGGGAGGGAGAAAGGGCAATTCGGGGGTGAAAGCACATAGTTTCTGCTGCTTGATGTAGAATTAACTGTGCAGTGTCATTGGTCTTACATGTAAAAATCGTCACATAACTTAGATATTGTACAAAGAAGGTCCAAGAATTTAGGAAATCTTGTCATTGAAATGGCTGTGAGTTTTGTATTTCAGTAAACAGGCTTTTTCCTCCTTCCTTTGGGGGGAAAAAATGTCACAGGGTAATTTATGTACCAAGTTCTCCAGAGCTGTTGTAATTATTTCAGACCCTCAGCATGTCGAGTTTACATTTCTGAGAACACTTCTGATTTATCGCATTCTTTTCTTATTTCCCAGATAGAGAGGACTGTTTTGCTTATCTCCTAGGTGAATGTGAATGAAGATAGATTAGGGTGGATAGGTGGGAGGATCAGTAATTCTCACATACCTCTGTGGTTGCCACTGGGGAATTTTGTACATATGTTCCCCCAGTGAGTAAATGCAAACAAAAACAAGACGCTGCATTTCTGTCTTTGTAGCACTTGGCCACCTCTGCTCTCAGAAGTACATCTCTACATGTTAGTCCAGAGCATCCCTGTCCAGAATGTCAGCCATTGGCTACAGGTAGCCGCAGACACTTGAAAGAGGAGTATTTGGAATTAAGATGATGTGTGGGGTGTGTGAAATCCCTACTGGACTTTGAGAATTCGTGGAAAAAAGAACGGAAAAGATCTCATGAACACATTTTTTGTCTTGTTTCGTAGTGCAGTGAGACTATTTTGCATCTGCGGGGTTTGATAATATTAATTAAAATGGCTCTTCCCTGTTTCTTTTTACTTTAAAGCAATGTGGGTGCTGGAAATCCTCAGTCCCTAGGTGACTTGCCTCGTTTCTCTGGGAGCACTGGGCTAAAGTTGCACTTACCAAGAATGCAAGCAGGGCTCTTAGGGAACTGGCATGTTTGCTCTCTGGAGTCCTGGGCACTGCTCGAGATCATTCTGTCTCTCTACCCCAGGAGCTGGCCACGCTGCTGCAGGCCTCCCCCGCCTGCAAGCCTCTTAGGAGAATTCTGCTGATCTCCAGTCTGTGACTGATGACAGCAAGACACACACAGGCTGCTTGGAACAAAAGTTCAAGGAGTTCTTGAGATCAGCCGGGTCTGCAGGGTTTTAGTGACACCCTGAAATGCTTGATGGTCCTGAATCCCATGTCCCCATGGGGCATGTGTTTGTCCTGGCTCAGTTGTTGTTTTGTGATCCACTTGCATTTTAAACAAATCTCTCCGGGGTTTGAGGCCATTGGCCTTGCCCTTCTGAATGGCCATCCCTGGTGTCGCCCCGGGAGACCGTTGCCGCAGCTGTCCATTGGGTCAGCGGACAGGACAGGTGGCTCCTGTAGATGTCCCGTGCCTGCTGACAAACCTCTGTGGCATTTGTAAGGAGAATAAAGACATTCGGATTGTGTGACATAAGAGGCCTTCCAGTTCTGTTAGCGAGAGAGTGTCCTGCGGAAATCTGTAAGGAGGACTGAGCGCCCTGGAAAGGCCAAGTTGTGGGCTGACCCCTGGATATGTGTGGGCCCCTCTAGGTGCTGGTCCCACACACCAGTAGAGCGCTGTGTATTTGGGGGTGAGGAGGTCTGTGGTGGTCTTAGAGTCCCTCCGTAATGCTGAGACAGGACCTTTTCTACAAAGCATCCCTTTAGCCAGCTTTGTTAAAGATCCAGTGTTGTGAGAGCTGCTAAAATAATTGTTAAATGACACATTTTAAAAAGACTTTCAACTAAATCATTCCACAGCAAATACTTGGATGGCAGTGTGTCTGTCACCGGAGGAAATAACTTGGGTGGAGCGGAACCGCGTGGTGCTGGGAGCAGGCATCTGCTTTGCGGAGAGAGGATGTTGGGGCTCCCTCCCGCCCTGCTTTTTTTCTTCCTCCTTCCCTCTTGTCTCCGTTTCTTCCTCCCTCGCTTCCTTGCTGGTTTGCCCTAATGCTCTCCCTCCTTGCACAGCTGTGAGATGAGTGGCTTAGATCCCGCTGTCGGTGTATAAGCTGCTGTTGGCTTCGTGTGGGGTTCCGGAGTGTCCTTAAGCACACCAGGTGTGAGACTCCCCGAGTTGCTGGTGTGGCAGAAGTGGGCTGGGCTTGCTCAGTCTAGCTTGGCTTCTCCACCTGACTGGGCCCAGAATCTGGCCCTGCCGGTCCACGTCAGCAGGCTGGGAGTTGGTCCCCGGCTCTGGTGAGTCTGAAGAGCACACAGGTGGGCGTCTGCTTGCTACAGAAGCCAGAGGAGGGCCCCCCTCCAGACCTTTCTACCCCAGGACAGCAAGCTGGGTGTTTGCTTGGCCTGTGGGGTGTGCGGCCTCAGGGCTTCCTCTGCGAGCCTGCTCTCCTTCCCTGAGCCTGTGGGGAAGAGACGGGCTCCACTTTGCCCAGAAAAGCAAGACCAGGGGGCTGAGGATAAGCCAGGAGCTGGACAGGGCCTAAGGAGGTGGGCTCTGCCTGGGCTTACCCCTGGGTCCCTGGACCAAGCCTGCTACAGAGGAGGAACCCCAAGTAAGGGTTCACCGCTGCAGGGTGTTGGACATTCTCGCCCTTGCTTCCAGGGTGAGAGTTGGGCTTTTTAGTAGGAGTAAAATGTGTGTCCGTGTCCGTGTCCATGTGTGACATGGTGGGGGGCGGGGGAGTGCTGGGTCGCTGGACTCCTTGAAATTCCTTTGGGGTTCAGTCCAGGTGGGTAGTAGCTCCATTCCGGGGTCAAGCCCGTTCTCACCTTTGACCCTCAGCTAGTGAGAAGCCTCCTGGGAAGAAGACGGGCGCCAAGGCCCGCAGTTTGGATTGGGGGCTCTTTGGCCTGCTTGGGGCCTGGCGTTGAAGAGTGAGGGGAAGCAGATGAGGGACCTGGGTTGGGGTGGGGGTGGCATGCCTGCACTTCAGCTGTGGTGCTGTGTGAGCTGCCCTGATGGCCTCAGCTGATGCCCAGAGGTTCCCTGCTCCGCCCACTCATTGACAAGAGTCAGGAACAGACAATAGAGGTGTCCCAGTTTGCAGACCAAGGGTCTTTTGAGCTGAGGTTGAATTAGAAGTTGGTATCTCAGAATGACTTGGCCTCTGGGTTTCTTTGTATTCGTTTTTTGACACATCTTTGGGTGGAGGGGAGGCTCTTGCATATAAAACAAAATAACTTGGCCCACATTTTATTGGTAAAGGTGAGGAGCCAGGTTTTGTCCTTAGTGGTTTCAAGAGCTTGGTTAGGTTGAAGTCGGGATGTTTTTCTTGGACTAGACAAAGGTGAATGCCTGTTTTGTGGAGCTGCGTGGAGCTGTTAACAGTTTATGGGCGGCGACGAAGTCGAGTGGGTAAGCTAGTTTACGATCTTAGCCAACACGGCTCTCGGCTGATTTGCAGAAGATTGGACCTTTCATCTTTAGGTCTCCTGGGGCCCGTGGGGTCCCATTCATCCTTTGGACCTTGCTCCCTGAGGTCTTTTTCCTTGGTGAGCACCCTCAGACTCTTATTTCTATGCATATATCCCCCAATTAGCCTTTGCGGCTTCAAGTTGAAATGACCTGGCTATATACTTCATGTGCATCTGCAAGTCACGTTTGTCTGCCTGTGTCTGCTGTGTGACATCCTAGCTGTCTCTGTCAGGGGCCACTCCTCCCCTGGGGGCATTTCTGCCTGTGATCTCAGGCTTCAGCCCGGTTCATCCCCAAGTTCACCTGGACAAGGTGGCATAGTTAACCCTTGCACTGCATTGGGCTGAACTGCTGGGGTCCACATGTACCCGGAATTTTTCTACCTGAGCTCTGACATTTGCGAGCTCAACCAAGCAGAGAGGGGCTGGTGGGGTCCATGGATGGGGGCCCAGGGATTCCGAGGGCTGACAGCAGGGGAGTTAGCTACCGAGGAAACCGGTCCCTCAGAATACTAAGGGAAGACTCATGAAGTTTAGTGAAGTCTTTTTTTTTTTTTTTAAATCACACTTAGGAAAGACTTATAGATAAAGGATTTTGAAGTTTAACAAGATCAAGTCACTAAATGATACCTCAGCAACCCTCTTCGTTGGAGGTAGAAGTGTTGGTGCAGAACTTGTCAGGTATTTCAGTAATCAGAAGAGATGGGGGCAGGCGCACCCCATGTTCAAGGCTGAAGTGTTTGTACATACCTGTATTTGAAGCTGGGATGCTGAAGTGCATTTAGGTGGAAATTAATAGAAATGAATGTTGACATCTATCTATGTCCAGACTAGATGCTAAACTTCCTTAAGGCATAGATTTTATGAATGCTGTTTACCACTGCGGCTTTAACATCTGTTGTGCCTGATTCCTGTGCATTTGACAATAAATACTCAGTGAAACAAAGTTTCCCGGATTCCCATCCAGTCATTGTACCTCCTGGAAAGCGCCATCATTGAAAACCTGCATGCCCCCATCTAATGTTGGGAGGGCCCCAGACTGCCCCCAGCTCAGGGACCTTCTACAGGACACCTCACCTGTGCTCCTCAAAGCTGTCAAGGCCATTAAACAAGGGAAGTCTGAGCGGGTACAGACCAGAGATGGCGTGATGGTCACACAGAACATGCAGGTGGGAGCCTGGGGCAGCCAGCCAACACGGGGAGAAGCTGGCAGAACCCAAGTGAAGTGTGGAGTTGAGCTCAAAGCCGTAAACCCCTGTTGCTTCTTTATTATAACAAATGTACCACAGTTGTCAGATGCTAATGATTGCAGGTACTGCATGAGGTAGGAATGGAGACTTGTATTAAATTATCACTATCAGTAAAATCAGAAATGTTTTTGAAATTCAAACCGAGCAGCACCCACGACACCACCACTCACCCCACAGCATCTGGCTGCCTCTCTGGCTCGCCGTGCTCCAGGCATCCCTGTCCCCTCCTCTCTGTCTGGCCTCCTCTCCTGCTGGAGAGGCCGTGTCGGCCAGGCATGGCCATCAGCCTGTGGGACATGCTTCTGTCACCCTGTCCCCAAGCCTCTGTTGAGTCTACGCAGAAGATGGACAACTGAGAAATGGAAGTGGGTTTGACAGAAAGCATTTCATTTAGAAATCACTCCACTCTTGGTCAGTATCAAGCAGAACACTCACAAGCCCTGACGTCCTTTAAGACATTTCTGTCCCCTTCAGCCCCCTACCAACTTCCCGATGGTGGTGTTTTGCATTTGTAGGTTATTTCTAAAGGGTTCCTACCTGGGAGGCAGCCAGCACTGTAGTTTCGGTGGCTGGGAGGAAAGATTGGTTCCTGTGATTCAACTATGCCTGTGTGTTCTGAGGTTCTCTCGCAAGGCATCGGGAGGACAGTTAACAGTGCTGGCCGTGGGATGGCTGAAAGCCTTCCTGGGTGTGACCCCGGGAGGTGTCGCAAGACCCCAAATATAGATAGATGCTGCCACGTTGTGTCTGGAGCCCCGTGGTTAGCCATCTCGTGTGATCCGCTTGTCTTGTAAACAGTTCAGACGACGGCGCCTCACTTGCAGAGCTAGGTCTCAAGCAATTAAGAGCTATCCTGAGTGACCGCTAGTCCTTGGAATTCACACCCTCAAGGGGCACCTACTCTTGGGTGGCCCTCGGCCTCTGAGCAGAGCGCTGAGGTCAGATCGGGCATTGCGAGTGCGCTCACCATTCTGCACCCTCACCGGCGGGCCGGTGTGGAGCTGCTGGTGCGCGAGGTCCCACATTCGGCCGCGCGTAATGTGCCCTTCACTTGCCCACTTGTGAGGGGAAAGTAAGGACGCACATTATACATAGTACTATCTGTGTTTATGGAAATGTTTTTTGATTCTTTTATTTGTGCTTATAAATCAATAGTGTAACTTTAAAAGTCAATAACGATAACAATATCCATATGCAAAATAATACCCTTGAAAAAAGATGGATGAACGAAGAAGGCATGAAAATCTGGCTTAACAAAGTCTGGTCATGCAGGCTGATGACTTAACAACCAGCTTTGCTTGTTTTTGATCACTTCCAAGCCCATGTTACCCAAAGTGCAAAAGCGGACTTGGAAACCCAACTTGTTGTGATATGTGGTGGGCTGACCAGACTGCACTACCTTTAGGCCCTAAGGAAGGAAGAGTGGAGGGGCGCAGTCAGCCGGGAATGATTCACACCTACAGGCAGAGCCAGAAAGCATCCATCGCCCAGGTTTGTCACTGGATCCTAAGAGTGTGGAACTGTGTCAGGAAGGAAGCGGTTGCAAAATCATTTAAAAAAGCGGCATCAGTCATGCAATGGATGGAACAGAGGATGATGACATTTACCAGGACGAGGAAAGGGGCTCTTCAGAAGATCCTGGAAACTGAAGATGAAGAAGATGATGCGTCTGATGTCGACAGTGAGGAAGCCTTCTTGGCCTTCTGTGATGCATACATAGTGTAAATTTGTTACCGGTACATAAAGTTTCTTGCACTTTGTATCTGTTCTTGTGTTTTCTAATTATATGTTACATAAAATTTCTTGTACTGTAGTATGTTAAAAAAAATGCTAAAATTCCTTTAAAATACAAAAAAAAAAAGGTACCTAAATATGAATGAATGGTTGAGTCAAAAAATTAAAGCAAAAGATTTTCTTTCCTGGAAGTTTGGGCCACAAACATGGGCATATTATATGGGGTGCTCTATACATGGCAAAATGCAATAAAAATGTACCCATCCCTGTCTCTCATTTTACAGGTGATGTCAGTCCCAATATAACAACCATCAAAGAGTCAACACACAAGTAACTGGTTCAGAAATTCCAGGGGAAGCATGGGAAAGCTTGTCATTTGCAGAGATCTCTTCATGAGGGAATTACTTTGTGGCTGTCTCCTGAAAATCACAATATTTGGGACAAAAGTTGAGATTTCTTTGCTTGTAAGTGGAGGTTTCAACAAAAACCAGTGTAAATTGAAAAGAGAACTTTTTAGGGGCATAGTCAACGAGGAAGGTCAGGGATGAAGATGGCCTTTGGGATAACTGGATCCGGGAGAGTGGTCAGGAGTCTGCTGTTTTTCTTGTAGTTTGTCTTTTGTTTGCAATGTAATTCACAAATCATAAAATTCCTGCTTCTAAAGTATACAATTCGATGCTTTTAACTACTAATTATTAATATTAATTAATATAGACTAATACCAATATATACTAATAATTGTGCAACCATCACCACTAATTCCAGGACACTTTCATCCCTCCTGAAAGAAACTCCATACCTGTTAGCAATCACTCCCTATTCCCAGTCACCCTCTCCACCCCACCCTAGATATCTGGTTTGTCTCAATGCATCTCCCTTCCAGATGTCTGATATAAATGGAATCATACAACCTGTCTTTTCGACTGATTTCTTCCATGTACATAAGATTTTCAAGGCTCATTCATTTTATAGCATGTATCAGTTCTGCATCCTTTTTATAGCTGTATAATATTCCATTATATGGATGATGCAATTTCAATAAATCTCTTCATGAGTTGAGGGACACCCACCAGCATTGTTTTACTTTGGGACCTTGCGAATAATGCCATTGGCAACATTTGTGTGCCAGTTTTTATGTGGCCATAGGTTTTATTTCTCTTGGGTGTATAGCTAGGAGTAGAATTCTGGGTCCTATGGTAGCTGTGTGCCCAACTTTGTGAGGAAGGGGTCAGACGTTTCCCCAGCAACAGCACCATCACATTCTCACCTGCAGAGCTGGAGGGCTCTCGTTTCTCCACATCCTCACCAACATGCTCCTTTTGATCAGATTACCTAACCTCTAAGCACCTTTTAGTCCCAGGAAGCATGATTGTGTGTAAAACTGTTTTTGAGACTTAATACAGTTCTGCAAAGGCATTAATTAGTATAGATGTAACAGAAATGAAAAATGACTGCCTTAAGATTATTGACTTCCTACTGTATTTTTGGTCATTCATTATTAAGGAGTGAAGACAAACTCCTCTTCTGAGTGAATTTGTGTGTGTGTGTGTATATATATATATTTTTTTTTTTTTTTTTTTTTTCCTAAAACACAGATGGAAGCCAGAACACACCAAAATTTCGTTAAGATAATCTTATCATTTTTTATTTGTGAGGTTTTTTTTTTGGGGGGGAGGAAAATCTTGTCAAGAACAGAAAAGGACAATAAGTTCTAGGAAATACACAGTAAAGGACATTTATGTTCCATTCCACGCAGAGTGCAACGTCTTGCGATGGTCCTTTATTGCCCCTTCTGTTCTGTATTTCCTATTGTGTCCACCAAAAGGGACAACAAGGAGCAGTTCTGAGCCCAGCTGGTTGTGTCCTGTAGAGAGGATTTCCCAATAGTCTCCGAGTTCTTAGAATTGGGGCAGTTTTATTCATTTTATAAAGTCTGCATATCCTTTCCCCACTTACCTACATCTTCCATATTTTACTTATGTAAGTATTTCCTTTGGAAGAAAGAGACTAAATGTAGGCATCTTGCCATTTAGCACAGTTTGTTTTGGTTTTGATTGGGAATGGGCATCCTCAGTAAGTCTTTGTATCTTTACCTGGGGAACATGAAGCGCAGAAGTCAGCTTTTCATTGGTGATACCTTTTACTGTTGTCTCTTTTTTCCCTCCCTTCTCACCGCTTACTGTTTGTGTACTTTTCATGTTAACCTCTGCATGGAATCTCTTCTCTAGTAGCTCATACTGGTGACAGAGTTTGACATTGTAGACAAACAGGAAATGGTATGGATGCCTTGTAATCCTGCCCACTGGTCCACGAGAGTCTGGAACTGTCCACAGACACAGGAAAAATTGTCTGTGAACTTTGTAGTAATGAGTAAACAGGATCAGCTTACAACCACACTGTTTCTTAGGTGTGTTTGAATTCCTTGTTTGCAATAGCACACATCTTCCTGTGGAATAGTGCTATAGTGATCCCGTGGCCCATTGGCAAACCCAAGAGGTGATGGTGGTGATAGTGGCTGGTGGTGATGGAGTCTGGATAGCTAAAAGCTGCAAATAGCTGAAATATACATTTTATATAAAAATGTATAGTATCTCAGCAATACTGTTCTATAGGCCAATCTGAGGATTTAGTTTCCCAACAGTTCGGGCATAGTCTTGGGTAAGGGGATGATGTCTGAGTTTCGAGGCAGGATGTCAGCCACAGTGTCCTCTGGAATTTAATGGTGGTACCCACTCTGACAGACACAGGTCAGTGTTCTCGGGGTTGTTTGCATAGAAAACGAACGCCATCATTGTTGACATCAGCGGTAAGATGGTGCACGTTTGGGGTCCTCCCGCCTTGTAATGCCGGCAGTATGGACTGTGTGCTCACCGTTTTCTCTTGAGCCTCCCTTAATTACTTGTCCCTCCTCAGCAGTTGGAGGCTGGAGCACCCGCCACTTCACCTAGTTGAATTCTGCATCCTTTGAGATCTAAGTCTCAAACAGCCCAGGTTCCATTCAGAGTCTAGGTCGAATCCTCTTTGATCTCTGACCCAGTTGTGGGAAATGATTGCCAGCTTGGGTCTAAAACCCTGCTGACCCAAGGCGACAGCATGAGTCAGTGATCTCTGTGTCCTCAGCTCACACTTTTTGTGTAACTGGGTGGCTGGGTGAGGATGGGTAAAGATGCTGGGGGTGACGGCCACCAGCACCCTTGCACTGACTTCCAGGTCCCCTGCTGCTGCCACCTCCTCCTCTGGTTTTCTCAGTCCCCTGGCTCTGTCCCCAGCCTGTTGGCACTCTGCCTCGTCCTGGCCACTGTAATTACATTGCATTTTTCATCCTCATGTCACACATGTGATTAAGTTCCTCTCTCCATTCTCATCGGCACCAGGCTTTCTGACCAGTTCACACTGGGGTTGGCAAGCATTTGAGGTCGAAAAAATAGCTCCTGAGGTTTAAGAGCTCAGAGGGCAGGTTTTATCTGTGCCCTTCAAATCACTGCATTAACAAAGCATGAAAAGTCTGTTCTAGTTAATGTTAATGTGCATTTAAAAAATAAAAATTAAAAGCCACAGTAGGCCCAGGGGGAAAGGAGAGCGTCCCTGGCCCCTCTATCAAACTGCCTCTGCACCCTTTTTCCTTCTGCTGCTCTTCTGTTTAGAATCCAGTTGCAGAGGCCACTCCCTGCCTTCTCCCTGCACCCAGTAAATGTCCCTAGAAATTAGATCTGCGCCTACCTGGTGCACCTTGTCTGGGCTAGTCAGGGAGCTTGTGCAAATTCCTAGACTTTCAGACGACGGAGTCTGCTTTCAGTTATTTAGGTCCCTGGCAGTGGATGATTTTGAAACTCCTCTAATTCGGCTGCGGCTCTGGCACGTTGTATTAATCTAGACCAGTGGTTCTTAACTGGGACTGTCCCCACCCTCACAACAAATCATTACCTCATGCAAAATGTGACAGTAGTTCTCAGGCTGAGGAACCTGCGCTAGAACGTTGAATGTCATAAAAGCCACATGTCCTCTGACGTGGAGTAATAAGATTTAAAAAGAAAAGATAGTAACATCTGTTCAGTTGAAAAGATGTTCTTACTTCCAGTTAGGGGGGAGAAAAGGTGCTCTTTAAATCCTTGGTAGCACGCTGTATCACCTCTATCCAGTCTCTGCAATTCAGTGTTGAGAACAAGACCCCCCGCACCCTAGTTGCATCGGCATTTTTAAGTTGCTTCTCACTCAGTGGCTGCAGGCAGAGAGAGAACTTTTTCTTTGACTGCTGGACACGTTGCAGATTGAAGTAGCCATTTAAACTTCTCATCCTTTACAAAAGTATTTGATCTCTTTGTCTGAAAAAACACCACCACAAAAAACAACCGAATCATGTTTCAGGAACAGATTGTGACTTCATCATGTGGATTTTAGACTCTTGAACCCTTTTCTGGGTCAGAGTCATGTGTTTAGCTAAAAACTGTGTTCTTTTCTGTGAGTTCTGTAATTAGGACGTGCCACACAGCATGGTATTTAAAACCCATCATCATTACCTCTTTCAGGGTTGTTCCCCTACCTTGTTTCTAAACTTATTTTTTTTCAAAGCTCAGGAAAGAGAATTATTTTTCAAATCCAAAGAGAAACCGTTTTGCAGAGGGGGACAGTAGGCTGCAAGTTCTGATTGTGAGGGCTTCTTTGCCTTGGAGATCAGCAAACTTTCAGAGGGCCAGATGGTTAGTATTTCAGGTTTTGCTTAGCTGCTTCAAGTTACCGTGGTAACAGGAGGCTGCTAGGTAAAATTCCTTGCCTGGGGAGGTACTATAAGACCTAGGCAATTGGCCGGGGATTTATGGTTTTCTTCCAGGGAAAGGGGCTAATCACTGGGCACCAGGAGGCAGGGCCAACCTCAGCTTTCCATGAGCTGTGGCATGCCTCTTGTGCAGTGTCTGCCCCCTGGTCAATATGAATGGAGATTGGGGACTTCATGAGTTCAGAACAGAGTTTTAACACAGCCCTTCTGTGGAATCTGTGTGTGTGTGTGTGTGTGTGTGTGTGTGTGTGTGTGTGTGTCTTGATAACGCCCTGACTCAATTACAGAAACATGATTGGGTTTTTCCTATAATGAAATGGCTAAGAATATTCATGTATACAATGGAATACTACTCAGCTGTCAAAAAGACGAAATCCTGCCATTTGCAACAGCTGTGGGTGGACCTGGAGGGAATGATGCTCAGTGAGAGGAGCCAGGAGGAGAAAGACATTATATCCTTTCACGCAGATCTGGTATATAGAGAAACCAGGCAAACCAATAAACTAATAAATCAAACAAAAATAGAGTTGTGGTCAATAAAGTCACAGAAGTTTGGGGGAGGCTAGAGGAGGGGGACAGTGTAAATTGGGCAGAAGGGATTAATGGTGTGAAGACATTGGACTGGGGGTGGTGATCTTGTTGGAGTATGTGTGGATGTTGAGGTGCAGTGATGCATGCTCTCAATGTCATGACAGTGTTCCCTTAGTGAGATTAATTTTTTTAAAAAAGGAATATTCATATATAGCTGATAAGTGCAGGCATGGAAATGAATTTTTGTAAAGTGATTCAAAATTAGCCATGTGTACGTCTGGTGATATTCATACAGTATAGGTGCAGGGCCGAAGAGTTTAGTGCATGGGCGCTGTTGTGTCACCGGCCACACGATCCTGTTCTAGGCAGTTCTGTCAGTCCTTAAAGTTTCTTTTTCCAGAGTCCTAGTCAGTGGGAGGCCCCCCCGGTCTTATCGTGGTTTATTTGTGTACTCCAGTTAGTGGACCCCTGAATGATGTCTAGTGTTTGGTTATTATAAATAATGCTGCCGTAAATATTTTCATGCAAGACATTTCAAAGAGATTTTTAATAAGGTAGTTATCTGGGAGTAGAATTGTTGGGACATATGGTAAGATTATGCTTGTTTTTAAAGAAATGGTCAAACTGTTTTTCAAAGTGAACGTTCCGTTTTATGTTCTCACCAAAATAAGTCATTCGTTGGCCATGGAGGTCGGAACTCCCATGAACCTCGCTTTTGAAGAGATGGGATTGCTGCCCTCCTATCTTACAGAATTGCTCTAAAGATCAAAGGAGACAGAAATTTATATGCTAGTGTTTGTATTGTAAAAACATTACTGGTGATTATGTGTAGAAAGTTTTTAGTTCTTGCCTGTAACACATGCCCGTCTTAGAGAGTAGGATGAAAATTTGCCTACGTTTTAATAAAACATGTACGTTATGATCAAATTTGTTCCACCTGCTTATAAAGGCAGTTTTTACTCAAAATGAGGGTTTTCTCCATATGCCAGGAGCTTTCCCCATATGCCTGCATTGTACATTCAATTATCAGCCTTACTTAACAATGACAGAGTATAATGGTTTGCATGTGGCGGGCAGAATGTATCCCCCCACACAAACTTGGATGGTCTGGTAAATGTTGTCTGGTGACTTCGTTTTCAAATGCCTGTGGGTGGCCTCTTTTCTGGACTTGGGCATGTGTGTTCTGTTCAAGTAGAATGGAAGTAGAAAGTTTGGGGACACAGAGAAACCACGAAGAAGAACAATCTATGTAAAACATATCCATTTGAGCCGTTATACTTTGCAATTCTGATTCTATGAAAATCATCAGCTTAAACTTTTCAAAGAACAAAGGGAATGTTTTGAAGGCATTTCCCTTCCTACCTGTGGAAGACAGCTGCTGGGGTCTGGGGCACCTCACTGGCCAATGGACTCTAGCTTTGAAATCTGGGCTGGATTTTGCAAGCTTGGCTTATCAGCCGTTCTTCACACCTGTTGGAAAGGCCTTTGGACTCAGGAGTGAATAGCACGTTTGATCCTGTAAAGCTGTGTCAACAAAGGGCTTTGGAGCACTTTCAAATGAGAAGATACAGGAGCCACCGCACACTGCAGTCAAAGGAGCTGCAGGAGTCGGGAGGTCACATTCAGCCTGGTGACAGTTGTGTTCGGTGGTGTTTCACGATGAAGTCTCATTGTGCTTCTTCCTAATTAGGTGGGCGGTAGTCACCGCCAAATGACTTCTTTGGACTCGTGATTCCAGGATGACAGTCCACTGTGAAAGCACATTCCATGATTTCACCTAGTGAGGAAAGTTTCTCACCTCAGAGGGCTGACTTTCCATTTGAATCTATGTGTGTTGGGGGAATGTTCCCGAGTTTGCAAACATTCCAGTTTCTGACCTGTGCATTAAAGAAGATGGGTTGCGGGGGAAGCAGTGGAGGCACTTGTCTTTTTCTAGAACTGGTCTGGAATGCTGTTTGAGAGGCTAGTCTGAAGGTTTTTCTGGAGTCAGTGTTCTTTGCGGGAGCAGCTGTTTGCTTATCAGAAGTCAAGAAGGACAGGCAGTTGTCTCTGTCACTCTTCACTTATTACCTGTGTCTTAGTTCCAAGTGTGGATCAGAGGAATGTGACTGATGTGAGATGGGAACACCTGTTGGTGTGTTCTTTAAATAAGGCAAACTCTGCATGCTATTTTTTTTTTTTTTTAACGGAAAGGTATAGACATAAAGGTACAGAAGGAATGAAGGAGAGCAGACAGGCAAGAAGAAAGGAGACAAAAGAAGCATTTTATTTTTATTTAGTTGATCGTATTGGTTGTTCCCCCTACCGGAGCCAGCGTGTGAACCCTGGGTCCTTGAGATGTACATGGACTGTGCTCCTTCAGAGGTGGTGGATTTAACTGCTACTCTGCCAGAGTGCACCATGCATGCTCATTTTTAATGCTATTCTCCACCTTGGTCGTGGAAGGCTTCAACCTCTTTGGGCAGGATAGTTTAAGAAATACGGGGCTTGCAAATTAAAATCGCCAGAATGAGAAGGGGAATACCCACAGGGTTGAATGGTAGAACTCTTAAGGAGCAGTATGGGGGCCGGTCGAGGCGACAACAGCAATTGGTGACATTTCAACCTTGGGCTCCAGATACCTTGGTCTTGGAAATGCTTGCAGAACCCTACGCACATGTGACCCAGCCTCGGGGTTCCCTCCTTCCAGAGCCGCAATGTCTTAGCTAGTTGGCCCCGGTGTTTTGCTCAAGCTCAAGGTTGACTCCATGGGTATCTGAGTAGCAGTGGTGGCAGTGAACCTTTAGGTCCTGGCTGGTGTATGTCGCACAGGGTCTGCAGGAGTGCCTTCTCTCAGATTTTTCTTTACTCTTCCTTCTGCGTCACTGTTGTTAGAGCCGATGAAACTATGGTGAGCAGAGGGGAAAAAACTTAATGAGCTCATTCCATTGCATGGCGCACAGCAGATGGATGAGGGTAGTTCTGGATAATCCGAATGACCAGTCAACACCCAATGCTTTCTTCAAATGATTTTCATGCTGTGAAATCAGATGAAGGGGAAATCCAACCGCTAATTATGCTTGTTTCATATGTCAAGTAGGGAAATTAAATAACGGAAATTAAATCTGTGCCAAAAAATATATTCGAGGTTAAAACAATAGGACATGGAAGTTGCTTTGCTATCTTTTGGGCTACGTCCCAAACTTTGGAGAACAGTAGGTGTCTGGAAGAGCCCTGGAATCGTAGCAAAATTCATACCAGTGTATTGTTCTGATATTTGCCTAAACTTTAGTCCTCTTGGGGTGTCTCTTGGGGTGTTCTCTGGGGGCAACTACTTAACCCATGGATTTGGGTACAAGGAAGAAGTCAGTGTTATGTTCTCAATACCCTTCCAACAGGCAGGTAGGGCTTAGGCCTGGGGAGGATGAGAGCCAGCAGGTCCAGAGACTTCTCAGCTTGGGGCGACACAGGGCTGTGACCTAGTTAAACATGTGGTCTCTGGAGACCAACTGCTTGGGATCAGCCCATCCTCATAATGCAGAGCCTGTGTCTTTACCCCTAGGCCTCCACTTCTGTGTCTGTGAAATGGGTGTGACAATAGAGCTGCCTCAGGGTGTGAGTGAGTGAATGACGGAATCCCCTGAAATCAGGTGCATTTCAGTAACATGGGGGCTTCTGTCTTCTGAGTCTGTCTGGCGGGGCTCCCTGTCACACTGTACATAGTAAAGCCCACAGATGACGCTGTCTTCCTTACTTGAGAGAGACATTTAAAGAAGTGTCAGTCATTTGGAGAGTGATGTTTTAACACAAACGTAGTCCACCCTCATAGTTAAATCCTGTTCATTTGCTTACAGGGAACACGGGTCTGGCTGAGAGAAAACGGCCAGCACTTTCCAAGTACTGTGAATTCCTGTGCGGAGGGTGTTGTCGTCTTCAGGACAGACTATGGTCAGGTAAGACATGTCCCTGCAGCTCTGTGACATCGCGTGCTGCTCTCCAGGTAGTCTCACGTGAGGGCAGGTTCCCCTCCTGCCCCTGTGCTCACTTTTCTCAACGATGAAACAAAATCCCAAAGGAATATGTAAATGCACACTCACTTGAGAGAGGGAGGCAGTAAAATTCTTCCACATGGGACGCATCCAGCTAGTTTGAGACAGAAGAAACCACACTCTGGCTTCCCTCGTGGGTATCTTTTCTAGAATGAGAAGTGTAGGGTGTCAGCTATTGGAGAAAACATTCAAATATATTGATATTTGCTGAGTGGTTTCTTTATGCTCTCCCCTGAAAAGTGATCAAATTATGCAGAACTGTTGGAAATACTGGCCTGTTGGTCAGTGGAGTAGAGTGGTGACCTACGCAGTGTAGGCACAAATTCGACCTCCCTGAAAGGGCACCTCCCTTGAGGGCCACGTCCCCCGAGGGGCCCCCTCCCTTGAGCATGTCTTCTTCCATTTTATCAACTGACGAGGCTTCTGTGGTTTGCGGTGATTCCACTGCTCCCGGTTCCCATTCTTTACACAACAAATGAAAAGCCATGGCACTGAAAATCAGCATGTGAATCCATGGATTATATTTGGACAGTTGTGAAAGAAGCCCATTTTCAAGCCAAATGCAATGTTACTAATGGATTCCTCCCTTGGAGACAAATATCAAAATCTAAGCCATGAGGAAATAAAAGGATGCCATATGCCAGTATTTAAGACCATAGTTTCTGGATTTAGTTTGCAAAGTTGTGTGGAGAACAAAGACTTCAGGGTCAGTGTTATGGAGTTGGAGGCTGATGGGCTACTTGATTATCAGAACCTCTTAGCAGGGGTCGTCCCTTAGAGGTTCCTTTGTCGTTTCCTGGCTAATAAGCAGTGATGTCACTGGGTAATTTTGTAATTTCTCCATTTCTTTTTCATCTAAGAATCTCGAATGCCTCTTCCAATTTATCTAGTGTGAAGATATAGTTGTGGAGGCAGTTTAGGGTGGGGGGCAAAGTGATCACGTGTCTGACAGCTATTGCCAGTATGGATCCTGCCCTGACGTCTTGTCTGTTGCTCATCCTCAGATTCTCAGGAGTATAGTGTGATCTTTGAACTAAGGACTCAAAACTTCTACTGCGCTTGAGAGCCGGGCTCTGCCAAAACCTTTAAGTTCCCATGCAGGGAACTCCGGCCTCTTCTGCCTTCTTTTCTCACTTTGCCCTGATGTGAACTCAGTTCCTTTCAGACTCTGCACACACTTCTCAGTGTGATATATAAAAGGAAAACAATACTTAAACAGTGTACCTGACACTCTGTAATTCTGTTCCTGCAAATATTGTAGATTTTTAGTGAGGTGATTTTTTATTGTGTTGACTTAGCTAATCCCACAGGTACTTTCTTAAACCATTTTTCCTCTTAAAAAAAATAGTGGTTAGGCATACCCTGGTGGCTCAGGGGTTAAGTCTGCAACTCTGGCAGAGTCCACATAAAGCCCAAGGACCCCGGTTCACTATCTGGGGCCCAGAGAAGCAATCAACATGAACAACCAAATAAGCAAAAAATGCTTTTTCCTCCTCTCTCTTTGCCTGCCTGCCTGCTTACCTTCATTCCTGCTTGCTTCCTCTTTATTAAAAAAAAAAAGTGGTTAAAAATGCCTTATACTTATCGTCTTAACCTTATTATTATTTTATTACCTCTACCCCACCCAGGCTGTGCCGACTTTCCATGGCGGGCACTTTAGCCACTGGGCCACCATGGGGCGCCATTTTAAGCGTATGGTTCAGTGATGTTAAGTATCTCGAGAGGTTTCCATCTTGCACTGCTGAAACTCTGTCCACCAACTATGAATTCCCCACTCTCCTCCACCAGCCCTATTGTCTCAGTGATTTGACGTCTTCAGATGTGTCCCCCTGAGTGAGATCATACATAATCTTCCTTGGTGAGTGGCTTATTTTACTTAGCAGTGTCCTTGAGATTCTCAGGATGCTTTCGTTGCTCTCTAACCACACTTGGCTTGGCAGAGGCTGACTCAGAATTCCAGCAGCCTTTTAGTGCCACCAGGTGTGACGAGGAGTCAGCAGTCTTCCAGCAGAGCCCGCTGATGGGCACCCAGGGAGCGGGACTCATCAAGTGGTTCTGTTCACTTCACAGTATTTATGAATTGTGGATTTCGAAAGATCTAATCCAGAAAAATGGGTGTTTAAATGCTGGAGTTTACCTCTGATCTTCAGTGGGTTGTCAACGCCTATCTTATGTTGTCTGCTCTGTGATTCCCAGGTGCACGAAGTATGCTTAGCTTGATGATTCATGAAGGAATCGCAGGGCTTACATACGAGAAAAGTGATTTAAACATTTGGGTTCCGAGTTGGATCCAGGCTCTCTCCTTGACACATTTCTTCTCCTCTCCTTACATCACAAGTTCACTGTGAAACATAAGGGTGTGGTCACCAGGGATTACGAGAAATCCATTAACTGGCGCTGGTGCCCAGGCAGGAACTCCTGTTGTTGGTTAACTGGGCAAGGATAGCGTCATGACGGAATTCAGATCAGACAGAGCTCAGCTGGTCCTGGTTAAGCCCTTCTGTGGTAACTTTCCAAGGGTCGGTTCCTTTCAGCCCCATCTGGTATGTTATTAAAGGGCATCGAGATACCAGTGTTAATGGGGGAAAGAGAATAAGGAGTTAGGGTGTTATGGGTGCCAAGTTTTAGTTTGGGTTGATGAGAAAGTTCTGAAGATGGACAGTGGGGATGTTTGTCCAACAACGTGAGTGTACTCAGTGCCCCTGAACTATATGCTGAAAAGGAGTTACAAGGGCACATTTCCTCTTCTGATGTTTGTTTTACTGCAGTAAAGATGATCCGTGTTTGAGCTTCATCAGTAAACTAGTAAAAGCTGTCAAGTGGGTATTTTTCTGCCTCTTTAAAAACAATTCCAGATGCAGAGAGGAAGGAGAGCTTAGTTGGAGTAGGCAGCTTTTCTGTAGCCCTTTGAGGCTCTTTCTCCTTCCCCTTTCCCCCGTCCTCCCTTCTAGAACATTCCACATCGAGCATGGCAGGGGTTTTACTGACCGCCTCAAGAATTCTCAGGTGAATTTAAAAGCTGTTTTGAAAACTCTGTTTAGTGTTAGGAAGCTTAGACACAGTTGGTAGGAGCTCTTTAGAGCATGGTTCTGGGAGCACAGTAAAGGGTGTGTTATTTCCTCCAGTCTCAGATTGTGCACATTCACTCAGCTGTTCTTTCTTGCCAGGGAGAGAGTTTTAATAGTAATGTAAAATTGCATCTTTGTTAAAATTTAAGCTTCTGGTGCGCCCTGATGGAGTAGCAGTTACTTCAGTCACCTCTGAATGAGCAGAGCAGTTATGTTATTAAAGGGCGTCGAGATACCGGTGTTAACAGGGGAAAGAGAGAATAAGGAGTTGGAGTGTAATGAGTGCATTATATAACCCTGGATTTGAGTCCCAGGTGTGGGGGGAAGCAACCAGTGTGAATGACTAAATAAAAATAAAATACAGATGCTTCCTTCTCTCCTCTCTTCCCACCTGCCTGCCTACTCGCCTTCATTCCTACCTGCACCCTGCCTTTAAAACAAAATTTTTTTTAAATACTGTGGGTTAGTCCTTGGAATACAGAGGACCTAAGCGTTCCTATTTGACTCAAAACGTCTGTTAGACTCACTGAAGTATTTGCAGATGGGAAGAGAAACGTACAACTGACACGCTAGCATACTTGGTTGAAAAATATGCATAGTTGTGGTCTTTGGAGGGCACAGCACATGGGCAGGTTAGCACGTGCTCTGGAAGTTAGAAATAACTTGTTGTCTTGAACAACAGATTATGGGCAGAATTTTAAAAGAGCCGGTTTTAAGAACGCTCCACAGTTCTGTAGGCAGCAGAGATGGCTAGACCATTAACATTCGTGAGAGTGTGAGCTGGAAGACAGCTTCAGCACTTGTCTTTTCTGCAACATTCTCAGGCTATCACTGTGCCACCCTTTAGGAAGGGACATTGTAGGACGGAGTAATAAATTCTAAATTAGATTTTTCACTTTGAGAGTGAGCTATTTTATTATCCTTTCTGAAAAGAACTTCATTTGATCCCAAATAGCTTGGAATGATACCAATTTTACCAAATTGTCTTTCAGGCGTAGTGATTTAATTTACCCTGTAAACTTAATCAAGACTGATGGCTCAGCGCAGTGATTCTGTGGTTGGGTTTCCTGTTTGCTTCGTCTGTATGTGGGCTCTCCTGACATCTTGCACCGGCTGGCGATGTAATTGCCGCGGTCGGTGCACAATACCTTCCTCCATTTTCTTCTTTTATTTGCAGCTAGTATCATTAGACTTGATTTAAAAGTTATTCTCGTTGTTTTCCAATCATTCTCACCTCCCAACATGGCAGACATTACTAATGATTTGTTAGCGCATCTCCCAATTAAGTCTATCTCTGACCTTTGTACTTTGACCTGGTTTTGGCATGAATAGTCTGGGCCCAATTTTGTGAACATGATAATCCACGAGTATAGTGACTTTCTCATTGTATTTTTGGGTCACTTTCACCCACTTTCTGCCCTGTCCAGTTGTACTCCTTTGCCTTTTTCCCTCTACTTTGCCCCCCATGCATGTCCTTCTGTGTCCCTTCAAGGGACAGGAGGTGGCCTGCCTTTTGACATCCCCCCACCCCCTCTGCTCCACACACCATATGTGTGCGCTGCTGAGTCCCCTTGCGTCTGGAGAATGACCGTGTGACAGCCCAGCGCACTCAACTGTCGCCCATTCCCGAGCTCCAGGTGACATCCGGACCCCACACACCGTCAGGAAGGGAACCACTAGAACCCTCCGGGATGTCCACTCTAGGTAGGGGTGTGTGGGAGCTGGGTCCTGGAAGGAAGTGGTGGATCCTGGTTATTTTCACGGAGTTAAAATTGTCATCAGGGAGGAAGCTGACAGCACACGCTGGCCCCCGGCCCAGGAATGCCCTCGCTTTGGCGCCGCCGAGGAAGCCGAGTGCTGGCTTAGGCCACGGCCGTGGCCTGGGTAATGAAGTCTCCCTGCCAGCTCCTTCTGTGTGAGCTGGTGGGAGGTGAGTGGGCAGCAGCCAGTGAGGCCCCCAGCAGCAGGGCAGCTCCCAGCCCAGCCTCTGAGCAGTGAGGGATGAGGAGATGGCAGAAAGGAGTGTGGGGACATTCATGATGCAGAAGTTGGGTCATTGACAGCTCATATCAAGTGCATCCACACTGTCCTCAAAAGCAAGAAAAACACCCGCAGACTCAATGGAACACTACCAACTGTAAAGAAGGTGAAATCTTGCTTCTGCTTGTTTACCTACTCGCTGTTGATGGGCACTTAGCTGGACTAGGTGAGTATGCTGTGCAGACATGTCAGAAAGAGAGAAGAATAGTGGATGCTTTCACTCCTGTGGAATATAAAGGAACAAATCTGGCCAACTATAACAGAACACAACAAAAATGCTCTCAGACTCTGAAATGAAGACTGTGCCTTCCGGAGCGGGGCGAGGAGCGAATAGGAGATGCAGGTAGAGGGGTCGACGGATAGGAGCCAGTGTGCTAGAACTCTGCTGCGATGTCGTGGCCCAGAGTAAACACAAGTGCTTTCCCTCCCTGTCTTCAAAACATGCGGCCCACACCCGCACCAGAGTGCCACACAGCCCCGCAAGACGTGGAGTCCCGTCACGGGAGACAGCACGACTGGAACTAGAGAAACAAGTCAGAAGGAGAAAGACCAACACTGGACGAGCTCGCTCACGTGTGGAATATGAAGAAACAAAGCCAGCACCAGGCCTTGGACACTGACAGCAGAAGAGTGGACAGAAAGGGAGGACTTTTAGTAACATGGTGGTGGGCAGGGTGTGTTGTCACATATTTGGTGCTGACGACCTGCACATATGGGCTTGTATTATTCCAAAAAGCAAATGTATCTCGATAAATAAGTTTTTATAGAGAGGTATTCTGGTGACAAGTGGTAGATGAATTGGAAAACTCAGGCGCCCTGGGCCACTTTTGCTGAAACTCCGTCTGTTTTCTTGTAATTCTTCAGTCAAAACAGTGCAGCTGTATTGAAAATAACAGCGAGCTGGGAAACTCCTGGATTCTCCGTGCTTTCCCCATATTTCGTGATTTGACCTTGGAAATACCCATCTCTGAGACGGGTATGAACCACTCGCCCAAGCAGCCTCTCAGAATCAGCAGTCTATCTCCAGAGACTGACCACCGCTGGGACTTGAGGTCCTGAAGACAGGCATCATGCAATGTGTTCAACTTTGTTTTGAGAGGAGAAAGAGTGTTTATGTGAAAGTCATGTGATTCTGACTCTAGATCTCGTCCAGGAGTTTGGTTGGGCAGTTTGTAGCGCAGAGCGAGAAAGTCTAATGTTTCCGTTAATTTTCACTCTGGGACTATAGAAAAGGAGATTGATGCCTGCTTATAGTAAGTGCACTTTGTTCCAGAAAAGGACGTGTGCAGTTTTGCAAATCCGCACAGTCCTGGGAGGAGTCCTCCCTTCTCATACCCTGGGACGTGACCGTCGGTCTGGTAGGAAGCTGGTTCCTCCAGGGCTTCCTGCAGAGAGGCAGGGCTCAGAGAGGTCATCTCTGCCCCAAGAGCCACCGCCTTGATGTGTATCACACGTGTTTGACCCTTTCTGTCTCTTCTCACCATGCTGCCTGAGAATGGCGACTTGTCATGACTGTGTCTCTGGCCCCTCAAAGCAGAGCCTGCCCGTGGAGGCTACGCGGTGAGGACTGGGTGGACACATTCATCTCCCAAGTGTCATCAGCATGAAGGCCATCAAGTCATTAGCATGCTCTATGCCCTGTAGAGGTTATTATCCTATAACTTTTTTAAAAAAATGTTTAAAGGAAAGGTGTGGGCAGGCATGAAGGCGAGCAGAGGCAGGCAGGCAGGCAGGGAGAGGAGGAAGCAGTGCTTTATTGTATCAGTTGTTCATCTTGGTGGTTCTCCCGGGCCCTGCGATGCCAACCCAGATCCTTACGATGTATGTGGACTGCACCCTCAGCTAGAGGCAGCAGACCAACCCACTACTCCACTGGGGTGCACCTTACAGAGCATTTTAAGCCTGAACAGACCACCGAAAGTAAAGCTGCGTGTCAGAAGGTCATGGTGGGAATTTCACTGTTACTTCTCCCCTTAGTCAGACGGCCAGAGATATAAGGAATACAGAAGATAGAGGCCTTTTCAAAGGAATTCTTTCACGTGATAGATTCCAAAAAGAAAGAAATTGCATTTTTATTTTTCAAGTGCATGGATGTCGAATTTGGTTCCGAGTATTTTCCCAGAGTTAGACATTTGTGAAACCTGAGATGGTTATTCCATATATTCTTCAAAAGCTTCATTCAAACAGGAAAGTGTACAGTGACCGATCCCTGTGTTTGTGTTCTTGGGAATGTACTGTCAGGTGTGCAGATCTTAGCTTTCCAGGGTACACCTCGAGACGCCTGTTTTGGGGGAGCAGGGGGCCTGTCTCTTTAAGAGCATCCAGCTTAGGTGTATTTGCAGTCCATTCTTTGAGAACATGGGTTCGCTTTTCCTGCCAAGACTCAAGACTTGGGACTCAAGACTGGGCCCTTCCTGGCCTGCACCCCGCTGGGTGGGTACCTAGCTGGAGTCCATTCTCTCGGTACTCTTTGCTGGCCAAACACACAATGAGGACTTTTGCAGGAGAGAGCGAATGACCTCTGCCTTCTCTGCGTTTCTGCCCTCCACTGGGTTGACTTGTTGACATTCTTTGTGGCTTATCTCGTGACTTTGGCCTCTTTTCCCTCACTCGACCCAGTGAACGAGCCTCTTCTTCCAGTCCTTAGGCTTGGTCTGCTTATTTGTGCTCAAGCCTACCTCTGACCTGCTTCCCATCTTTGGTTGACTTCTGGATTCCTGCTCTGGGTGGGCAGCTCAGCCACTGGTGCCTGTGTAAGCCGGTGATCCTACCAGACCTTCCCTGCAGCCAGCCACTGTCCTGCTCCTGTGACATCAGTGTCCAGGCATGAGAAAGGTTGACATTCTATGCTATTGATCTCTCACTGTGACTCGATTCTGTGGTTAGCTTAATAAACTAAATGGCTCTTATTTGAAGGTTAGTAGGGTACTATTCTGCATGTTTTGTACCCAATAATATTGAAAACAGTCTGCTAATTAATGCTGGATGCCGAGACCAGCTGGTAATTAGTGACTGGGAGGTAAAGTAGAAACCCGACTCCATCAAAACTCAATTTCTTCTTTATTTTGGAGGCTAGATAGGCTGAAATACCTTTGCTGTAAGCTCCATGTTGTGAAAAACGAATGTGAAGACTTTGGGAGCAAATGCAATTTAGAAATTATTTACGGGAATCAGACATGGCACCATTTAAGGCTGGGTGTAATTTCAGTAGAAAGAGCAGAGGCAATTTGTTAAATCAAATTCAGGCCATTGTCAGTTGGCAACTGGATTTTATTCCATTCCAAAAATTCATGTATAGGCCTGTTATTTGGAACCAATTTTCCCAAGGACTCAGCGATGTATGGGGGGAAATGATTATCCAGTCTACAGAGATCCACAGAGACCTGTTCCACAAAGACCTGTTTGAGCCCAGAATGCTCTGAGAGGTGGGCCAATTCAAAAACCTATGTGTTGCCTGATTCCTTCGTTAAGCGTGTGAATTCCAGCCCAGGGTGTCGCAGTGGTGAGTTGAGGGAGGCACATTCTTCCCACAGTTGCCTTTCTGTTGACCAATGGGAACAGGAGCCAGCACTCTTCTAAGCCACATCCTCCCCAGGGTTGGCACTTAGCATGAGTAAGGGAAGAAGGTGACCCCTCTACTAGGAGCCATGCTGCTGGAGCCTGCCCTGAGTCCCGCTGAATCCTAACACCCCTTGATGAGGCCATGAGTGACCATATTTTAATGATACGGAAACTGAGCGTAGGTGACGTCTGTCTGGGAGTCCACACTCGGTCAGTGATGAGTGGTAGAGGTGGGGTGTACGTTTCTTCTTCCAGTTTCTTCTTCAGGAGGAATGTGAAGTAGGACAAGGGTGAGAGCGGTGATGGGGGTTGTTCCATATTGAATGTCTCAGTCTCTATCACTTCCCATCCTGGCTGCTTTGCCCTGCACATTTCCTTCCTCTCTGTGGTCCTGGGGAGGTGAGGTCTCTCTTGTCAGGACACTTAGGCTTTCCCTTCAAGCTACTCTTCAAGATTATCAACTTGCCTGCCACCTCCCCAACTTCCTCCTCCTCAGCAGAGACCTGCTTTTCTCGTTCGATTGCTCTAGGGAAATAGAAAGGTCAACAAAAATCACATTTTGCGCTTTAGTTTCTTACCGTCTTGTGTTCACACTCTTGCTTCCATGCTGTGGCTTCTGACACGTCGTTCTATCCCCTGGCTGCTGCTGTAGTGCACAGGGGAGCATCCACCCAGAGCCCTGCCCCTGGCCCTGGCCCTGGCCCTGCCCCAGAGCGCTGGAGTTGAACTCTCTCGGGCCCCTCTTGGCTCCGGACTATTTTCACAAAGCTTCCTGGGTGCTGTCATGAGCAGCCTAGTTCAGAACTACGTTATAAACTGACCCATCCTATCAAAATATCACCTTAAAAATTGTTGGAAAAGCACCACTTTTGCACACGAGGCTTAGAAAGTTGTAGTATTTCTAGGCCTTTGTGTTTCCTGTAGTCACTTTTCTGGACATCTTTGCTTTGGTCTGTGAAATATCTCCAGATAACCTCCTCCCACGTTCCCAACCCCTCACCCTCCTTTTATCCTCCCTCCCTCACCTCCCTCCTGTCCCCTCATCCCCTCATCCTCCCTCCCTCCCTCACCTCCCTCCTGTACTCTTATCCCCTCATCCTCCCTCCCTCACCTCCTTCCTGTCCCCTCATCCTTCCTCCCATCAATCCCCTCTTCAGTCCTCTCCTCTGTGAGAGGCTCTGGAGTGCATCCATTTACTCTCTGGTGAATGATACCTCACTCTGACCTTCCATCTCCCCATCTTCACTCCCACCCTCTCAAATTGGCTAGCAGAGGATGTTTGGGTGCAAATGTCCCGAATACCAGTGTGGAGCTTCTCCACACGTGGCTTTCTGAGAGCTGCCTCGTAATCACTTGCGGAAATGCAGGTTCCTTGGCCTGCTGCAGATCCACCAGGAAGATGGCCCTGGTCTGTTTTAACAGTTTACAGATGAATCCATTCACAGGAAATTGGAGAATTTCTATTCAGTACCCGCGGACCCAGTGGGTATTTGAAGTGAGGTAAAGTGAGCATTTTTCTCCTGCCTGCTATCTCCATCTCATTTTTGCTTTACTTCACACTGAGTACTGCCACCCTGGACGATCAGGGACTGGAGACGGCCCAGCCTTCCTGATGGTGGAGTCTCTGGACAGGCTCGAATCTCTCCTTCTCCATCTCCTCCTCACAAGCATTCCTTTGCTTTGTGTCTGGAAGGGGGCTCTGCTTCCATCTTGAGATGAACTGCTGTGGAGACTTTTCTTAGTGGTAGTTAGAGAAATCCCATTGGCGAAGAGGCTTCCTCCGTGGAGCCCAGAACCAGGCTTTCAGTAACTGTCTTTGAGTTGAAACGGCTCTATTAAGCGATATTTCACTGCTTGAGGGCAGAGGGCGGGGGTTGGGGTCTGAGTGAAAACAAGGCTGGTGGCAGGTTCAGGGTCGACTCCAGCTGGCTGGGTGAGAAGTAGGGCGAAGCAAGGTGGGACGGTCCCCAGTGGTGCCCCCAGCTGGAGAAGGGGGATTCACCCAGTGGATGACTGGTAACGTCCACATAAAATTGCTGAGAACTGTCAGGCAGCCACGAGTGTCCATCTTTTGTTTGAAACTCTGACCACGCCGCCACCTCTGCACACTGCCCATCACGAAAGAGAACAGGCTTCTGAGAACTCAGGGGAAGAGGTTCCTTCTGAGAGAGGTGGGCTGGGACACAAGTGCCACGGCCTTTCTAAGGTCACGGGAACCTCCATGCTTTTGTTTGGAGAGGTTTCTCAAGCTGGATATTTTCCTGTGTGCCAGTTAAACCCCAGTTTTTTTTTTAAAGCAGCATCTAGTTTTTGTGAAGGCAGCTTTTGTATGGAAGCTGCCTGTGTCATGAAGACACTGTCGCTCAGTAAAGTCGATGTCACCACTCCAGGGCTGAGCAGGAGCAGTGGCCACGACAAACCACCCCCACGCCTGTTGCCTGGCTTTGTGTGACCAGCAAGAGCAGGATGGTCTTTTACATTTTTCACTGTTTGGAGAGAAGCAAAAGAATATTTTATGAGACATGAATGTGCTACGAAATTCAAATGTGACGATGTTGTATCAGAACATCTGTTGCTTTATCTATGACTTGATCCACATGACCGCTGCACAGTTGATTAAAAAAATTTAAAGGACTCACCACCTGGGAGTTTGCCTAAAAAAGTTTGCTGATCCTGATCAAAGGATCCTTTTTCCCAATGACAGTAAGCCCTCACTTACTGTTGGCGATCAGTTCTTGGAAACTGTGACTTAAGGCTAAATGACATATCACGAAACCAGGTCCTCAAATAACAGTTTTATTCACCAGGTCCTGGGATTTCTTTTTTCTTATCACCATTACAACAAAATGTCATTTGGCAAACCGGTATGATATTTAATGCTGCAGAGAACCTTCTAGGAGCTCCCTGGCCTGACTACCATTGGAATCACATTAAAATTTCTGGGCCCCCAGCCCAGGCCCAGTGGTTCAGCCTCAGGGGGCGACGGGGGACGAATCTGTATCTGCAGCCAGCCAGCTGGACTCCACTGTGAACCTCTGACTGGTAAATGGGTTTGTTGTTAAACCCCATTGTTGTTTTCCCATGAGGGGAAATGTCTTGTCCAAGAGATTAAAGGTGGATGGAGCAAAACTCTTGTTTCCTGCTCCCTGTGGGGTCATGACTCTCAAAAAGGAGCAGACACCAGAATAACCCTGAGAGCTGAACTCTCGGCCTCCTCCCTGAATGTTGTCTTCTATTTGTTTCAGGGCCTGAATTATTTTACTTAGAGAAAAGAAGCAGGCAGGATTGAAGGCAGATAGGTGCGCACAAAGAGATAGGAAGAAGCAGCATTTATCCATCCATTTAGTTCTTGTTAGTTGTTCACCCCAGTCCCAGGCCTTGAATGCAGAGCCTTGGGCTTTACGTGTCCCCCACTGTCCAGAGCCACAGATGTAACTGCTGAGCCACCAGGGCCAGCCAGAAAATTTGCCTTTCTGACAAGCTCCCAGGTGCCATTGATACTACTGTTTAGAAGTCATTCTTTGGGAACAGGGCTATAAGCTTGGTAGCAGGCTGTGTGTGCGCCCAGGGTGGCGGGGGGTTGTTTGTTTTTAATCCATGTTCTAAATAAAAGCATCTGCTACAGCCTCCCCCGCCCACAAGCGTGTTCTTTAAAAGCACAGATGGTTACTTATGTGGTCCAAGTACCCTCCATGCTCAGCCATAGAGGCGTCGTGCTGAGCAGGTTTGTGTCAGAAACAAGATGCAGTTGGCGAGCTAAAGTTTAAATACTAACACTTGTCCACGGTTTTGTCTGGAGCCGGGTCCATTTTTCTGGGTTAATGAAGAGCCACTCCCAGACACCACAAAAATAAGAAAAGCTTGTGTTGTGTGTTCATTACCTCCCAACTCAATTCCCACACAAGTCTGACCCGCGGAACCCTTCCCAGAAATGAGCTGATGTTGCTGATGCAGTTGGAGAAGGTGCTTAGCACACATTTCAGCACCGAATGCTTATTTCAAATACGGGGGAGCAGCTAATTGATTCATTTACCATTTGCCCTGCTTGGTAAAGCCATGGCCTGCCATTTCTAAGTGAGAGACCCAAGCCAGAGAAAGAAGGAGAGTGATTCAGCCATATTCATTCCAAGTGTTGTGATAGTTACCTTTTTCTTTACTATGCTATTTTATCCTGTTGTCCACACCACCCTGGCATAGAAAAACATTGGGACATAGAGGAGAATAAGGGGGCTCCAGACTTAGGAAAGGCAAGTGGGATCTTGTAGAAAGCCAAGTGTAGAAAGAACTTTTCGATCCTGCGGATTCTGAGGCTTAGTTTGCCTGAGCCTGTTTACCTTTATTAAATTGTGGCCCAGACCTGCCTGACCCTCCTCCCAGCCCAGAGCAGAACCTAGGAATTTTTTTAAGCAAGACATCCTAGGACCAGGGGTGCCTGTGTAGAAGTAAGCCCCTCTCCTTCCCCTGGTTTTGCTTGAATGATTCCTTAAAAACTTTAAAATTCTGCTGAGAAACAATTCATTTTTGATCAGTTCTTTGTTTGGTGTGTGTTTTTAGAGATCTGGGACACGTTCATGAACTTGCTTAGGGTTAAATGATGGCAGTACATACTGCCGTGTCTAATAGTGATGGCTTTGATCAGGCACATGAAGTTTTAAGGGAAAAAAATGTCCCGGAAGGCTTTCCTAGAGAAAGGCTTTGTAGCAGACTTGTGCAATCTTCCATAAAACTATAGCATGACATTTGTGAAGTCCTGGACTGTATTAGGAGTTGCAAATGCAGTGGCTTGGTTTCAAAGGTTGGATGTGTCTTCAATCCGGCTGCTGTCGGAGTGTTCCAAATGGTTCTTGTAATACTTTCGAAATAATTAATAGTATTTCTAAGTCTTCCAGTGAGGGTAACTGAGTAGCTCGCCCTAGAGAATTTAGCCAGTATGTTACCCTGTTCCTCTCCTGGAATGATCTTCTGTTCTGAAATGCATCCATCTTCCTGCCACGTCAGGAGCTCACAGTGACTTGCTCCAAGCATCTGTTTGCGCTCTTTCAGAGAGCTCTCCTGACAGATGCTGACCGGGTGATTATAAGAAACACTCACCCCTGTGACAATGGGCTGGAACATATGCTGTTCCCGGTTTCAGGAAGCTTTTGTAATAGGACTCAAAGAGATCAAGCCAGCATATACCTAACAAAGGAAGTAAAAGATCTATACAATGAAAACTACAAGTCCTTCTTAAAAGAAATAGAGTAGGACACAAAGAAATGAAAAGACATCCCCTGCTCGTGGCTGGGAAGAATCAATATCATTAAAATGGCCATCTTACGCAAGGCAATATATAGGTTTAATGCAGTCCCCCTAAAAATCCCATGGGCTTATTTCCAGGAAATAGAACAACAAATCTTAAAATTTATATAGAACAACAAAAGACCCCGAATAGCAAAAGCAATCACTAGAAAAAAGAATGAATCTGGAGGGATCACATATCCAGGCTTTGAACTATATTACAAAGCAGTAGTGACCAAAAGGGTGTGGTACTTGAATAATAACAGAGGCACAGATCAGTGGAATAGAACTGAATCACCAGAAACTGACCCACTCACGTATAGTGAGTTAATCTATGACAAAGGAGCGAAAATCATGCCATGGAAAAAGGAAACTCTCTTCAAATGGTGCTGGGAAAACTGAACAGCCACATGCAAAAGAATGAAGCTATGGACTGCTTGAACACTATTTACAAAAATTCACTCAAAATGAACCGGTTAAAGACTTGAACATAAGACCAGAAACCACAAAGCTCTTAGAAGGCAACATGGGAAAGACTTTCCATGACATCAGTCATAGAGAAGCCTTTGGAGACTCAACTCCACCATCAAGGGAACAAAAAGAAAAATAAACAACAGGGACAACGTCAAACTAAGGAGCTTCTTCACAACAAAAGAAAATATCACCAAAACCAAAAAGAAGCCTACTATCTGGGAGAAGATACTTGCATTTGATATTTCTGACAAAGGCTTAATATCTAAAATAAACAAAGAACTCAAAACTCAACAACAGAAGAACGGGCAATCCAATCAAAAAATGGGAGGAGGAATTGGAGACACTTTTTTTAAGAGAATATACAGATGGCCAACAGGCACATGAAAATATGTTCCTACTCACTGGCCATCAGGGAAATGCTAATTAAAACAACAGTGAGATGTCACCTTACACCTGAAAGACTGGCTATTATCCAAAAGTCTGGAAACAACACATGCTGGCAAAGATGTGGAGAAAAGGGACGACTTTTGTACTGTTGGCGGGAGTGCAAATTGGTGCAACCCCTGTGGAGAACAGTGTGGAGATTCCTCAAAAAACTGGAGATGGAAATCCCATAGGATCCCGTCATTCCACTTCTGGGCATCTACTCAAAAGATACAAAAGTACCCCTTCGCAGAGATGTCTGCACCCCATGTTTACTGCCGCCCTATTCATAATAGCTAAGAACCAGAAATTACCTAAGTGCCCAACATCCACCCCCACAAAGAAGATGTGGTACATCTATACAATGGAATACTACGCAGCCCTTAGAAGGGATGAAGCCTTGTGATTTGAATCAACATGGATGCAACTAGAGGGGATGCTAAATGAAACAAATCAAAAGAAGAAAGACAAATATCAGACGACCTCACTCATAGGTGGGATGCAAATAGAGAAAACAAAGGAACAGATGAAACATAACCAGCCCTGAAACATTTACAACAGAACTGAGGCAACCAAAAGGGACTGGAAGTGGAGGGACAAACGGTGGCGGAGCCCCCTGGACACTGGGGAAGAACACTTGGTGATGTGGTAGAGGACATGGTGTGTTGAAATGTAGCTAAGAAATGGGAAACCTATACATAGGAAATTATTTTTATGTGTAGACTAATTACTACAATAAAAATAAATTAGAAGAGAGATCAGATTACTGGGGAGTCTTGCCAGCATTCCTTTGAAAAGGGCAAATCCTGTCTGAATTTCCCAAGTTCCTTCCCATGGCAGTGATAGGACAGGGAGGTCAAAACTGTAGCTATTTCAGTGTTAGCATTTATTTTTCTGACTTCAGATATATTCATAATTAAAATGTGCAGATTGCTCGCTTGAAAACCAATGGTGCTTTGCTTTTTTCCGGTTCACCTAAAGCACTTAACTTGCCTTAGAAAGTAGTACACCGGCCTCCTAAACACATGCTGGAGGGACCGTTAATACGAGTAGATGTCATCTTCTAAGTGCCCGTCATTCGTGACTGTTCCCTGTTCAAGGTATTCTGTGCAATAGTGTGATGATGTAAAACAGAGAAAATAATTCCTGCCCTTTGAGGAAAGTTATACTCAGAAGTATCCATGATTGGCCCATTACTATCTTTGATGGAGATTTAAAAAGAGTTTCCAGATGTTACTTTTAGCTAAGAAAAAAAAAAAAAAAAGCTAAAGAGGCTGTAGTCACATTTTAATAACTACAATATGATTAGTTAATAACTTTCCTAAGTTCTAGCTAGGGTCTGAAATGAAATGCAATAGTTTTGTTTTGTTTTTTTCTGTGAACAGCTTTTTTGCAACATAATTCACCCATGTAAAGTATACGAATCAGTCGTTTTTCTTTTATTCATAGTTGTGTAACCATGATCACAATCAGTGTTGCAAGAATTCCATTTAGCAAAACAAGAAGCCCTGTGCCATCACCCCTTAACACAAACATGCACACACACTCTCACACACACTCACACACAAACACACACACACTGACACACACAAACGCACACACACACACACACCTCGGCAACTATCTGTCACTATAGATCTGCCTGCTCTGTTCGTTTCATACAAATGGAATCATATACACTGTGTCCTCTTTTGTGACTGGCTTGCTTCTTACACTTAGTATAATGTTCAAGTTTCACTCACATTGTAACATGAATTGGTGCTTCCTTTTTGCTGCCAAATGATATGTCAACAGTATGGATTTGACACTTTTTATTTAAAAAGCAGTCTTTTAAATAAAGTTAAGTAGAAAAGTACAAAGAATGGCTAAACAGAAACAGCTACTTTTTATAAAAGGTTTTACAATGGGTCACGTTTAATGTTTCGGGAAGGGTGATATTTAGATGTATAAACTCCGGATCAGAGTTCCAGTTAGAGCAGTGAGAAAATTCTTACATATATTTGGGAGAAAAACATCACTTTAGTCTTTCTCTTAGACATTATTTCTAATGTTATGACCTCATATCTGAAAGTGGCTAAAACATTTATTTCTGTAGTTCTGAGAAGATGAAAAGATCACTAAGGTATGAAGAATGGATTGCAAGGAAGGAACCCAGGAAGTGGCCGCGAGGGCAGTGTCAGCAGAGGTTTGCTGGGAGATGGTCACATGCGTAGTGCAGACGTCAGCTCAGAGACACAAGCAGGAAGCACAGGGAGGGACATCCTGACTCCAAGGACAGAAGGGCACAGTGGCAGAGGGCTGACTCTAGCCTTGGAGAATAGTTGACGTCTTACCTATGGGAAAATAGTAATGCCAGAGATCTTACCCTGAGGACTGCCAGAGGTCATTTTCACCTTCTACCTCTTCAGTGCTAGTAGGTGAGAGATGGTCCTGCATCCTTCCTCATGCAGGTGAGTCTGTGTTACTCTGGCTCAAAGGGCTAGACAGTCCCCTCTACAAGGTTGTTGGTGCTGCAGAAGTGCGGACCCATTTTAAAAGAGAGAAGATGTCACTTTCAGAAAGGACCTAGCCTAATTCGTTGTTTGGTCATTAATTTTGGAGTTCTCGTCTTCAGTGACATCTCAAATCATCTCTCTGTCTCTCCTGATTCCACCTTCACTGTCCCTCCCCGCCTCCCCGCTAGCTGACTGTAGTTAGTTCTCAGTTCCTCCATGGAGGCCTGACAGAGCTTTGGAGGGGTCCTGAAGAAATGCCCAGGAGGATTGCATGGGGCATTTTACTCGAGCGTTTATTGGGAACCTGCGAAATGCAGGAGTTTGGGGAACTGTCTGGTTTTGCCAGATTTGTCATGTGGGCTGACTTGGCCAGAGTACTTTACTCAAGGTCACTTGAGAGGAAAAAAAGAGAATTGGGAAAAAAGAGATCTTTTCAGTAAAGGACCAGGCCTTAATGATGTGGGCATCTCCCGGTGGAGGGTGATAAGGACCATAACTGAGGCCTGGAGAGCAATGTCAGTGCGCCAAAGACGTGACCAGGAGGTTGAGGGTGGGCGTTCTGCCAGCTCAGTAGGGAGTTAGGACTGGAATCCACAAAACTGTTAAGAAGTTCGATCAGTGTCTGCAAACCAGAGCAGAAAAGTGAGTTCATGTTTCGGTACCTGCTCTCCAATAAAGCCTTGTGGATGCATGCATTTCAGATAAAATGGAAAACCAGACCCTCACTAATGAGTTAGTGTACATGTGCATGGAGAGGACTGTTTCCATACATCAGTACTTGTACAGTGTACACACGGTTTTCAGACAGCATCAAACAGAGACGTGTCACCTAGAATCTGTGCTTCTGTCTTTGACCTTTGTTTTTAACCTATGCCCTCAACTATTATATGCTGAGAATTATATGCAGACTCTTCTTAGACAACTTATTTACTGTATCCCTGCCTCTGTCTCTCTGTCCCTCCGTCCATCCACCCCCAGTGATGAGCAAGTCTTTATTGATTTCTTCTACTAAATTAACCAGTAAACTCATTTTGTATATCAGTTGACATTTCTACTTTTTTCTAAGTTGGCATTACTTGGTTTGCTCTTCTCGGAAGACCTAACGCAGCAAAAGGAGAGAAATCACCGTAATTCAGTTTGCCAATCTCAGTGGTCTCAAAGGTCACTGCTTCACTTTCCCCTGTGAGCACTGAAATGAAGGGCTCTGTGTGGACCCATAAAGCTGACATTCATACAATTCTCTGTCTTCACAAGTATTTGCATGTGATCAATCTCATTTTGATCCTCCTAAGAACCACATGACCCACATGGCCAGTTTTTACATGTCATTTATAAAGCGGTGTATTAACACTTCTTTGTTGCAGAGGGAGAAGCAATACTGAATCCATCAGTATGGGAACCCGACTTCCGTTAGAAACTGTACATGGTAGCTAGATGCCTGCAGGGAGAGGCTCCTAAGGCCACCTGTGGCGGGGGAGGGACACAAGCTGCCAGAACATAATGCTACTTTCTTATTTCCCTCCCCTAAATGCTTCAAGTTCAGAAATGTAAAATTGACCCCAGGATGGAAATTAACATTTTATGCTGTCTACTGTTTTAGTTAAAAGACATTTTATATGGCAGGGTAAACCCAGCTGAATCATTTGCTCCCTCCACCCCCCGCCCCCAGTCTCCTGCCAGTTTTTCAGAACACTCCTCAGCAATCAGAATCGCTGTTAATGTTCAGTTTCTAACCTAATGGACTTTCCTCATTTCTTTCTGCCTGCCACTCTCCACCCCAGTTCTTAGCTCTTTAACTGATTTACTAACTGCTTTATTTTACTCTCCAAAATTGTTTGTAAAAATATGTGTAAGCATCTGGGGCTTAGAGAGTTGCATTTAGTCCGTCAAACCAGTATAAATAAGACATAGCTGAATGTTAGGACAGTGCTCTGGTGAAAGCATTTCTCCCACAATTGCTGGGCTAGGCAGAAAGGACTCACAATAATGAGTACATGTAAGTGAAGACCAATTAATTTTTTACTTGCCTAAAAGCATTCCTCTTTGTCTTACAGAAATTCCAGGTCTAAAACTGCCATTAGGCTCAGACGGGCTGAATAAATAGTAGAGATGTCAGTCTTCTCAGTTACTCCGTGTAAGGGAAGTCTGAAGCCATCTGTACTTTCTGGAGTTGTATTATATCCCCTCGTAAGACAGCACAACAGCTTTTGTTTTTAGGGTAAAACAGATGTGCGCGACCTGCCATCTTCATTTCTTTCGTATGGCCTGGCATATATTTTAGCTCCTCGGAAATGTTGGAAAGATTTCAAACCAAGTTGGGGGAAGAACAAAAATAAAGTAGTGCTTTTGTTCCCATAAGTTTGCTAGGTCAAATATTTTGTGAGTCAGTGTCCTCTGAAATAAGTAAATGTATTTAACACCATTTGGATGTTTCTCTAAATGTATTGTTAATCTGGTATTTTGGACAGATGTTTATGTCTGAATCATGCAACTATGATTTGGTCTCAGCAAACATTAAGAAAAGGATGTCAGATTCTGAAATGTTTGGGTATTAATGTATTGTGGGATAATGTTTCCTCTCACCCACAAAACTGCGGCAATCTCTGAATGTATTCTCCTAATTCTTGGTTCATTCTGTTTTGTATAGATATTTAGTTTGGTGCCATAAAGACTCACTAATATGAATTTAGTTGTAACTGAATTTTATGGGATTTGGCAACTCTTATGATGATGCCTGAGAGACGGCTTTCGAATTTATTTTCAGTTACCTGTGAAAAAGCTTTTTTTTTTTTTTTTTTTAAAGACAGAGAGAAGGGAGTCATCTACTGATGTCCAAAATGCAGATTTAGTTGTAGCAGCAGAAATGCTTGTCACATGCAGATTATGGATGGAAGCTATTTTCCATGTATCTACACGGAAGGTGGGGAATGTTGAAAGAATTTAAGGGCAGCTTTTCTAGTTACTATTATTTTACCTTCCTGAGTAATACTCATACATGGGACACATGTACCTGTGATGTTGGTGAGGCCACTCATGTAGACATTGGCCTCTTGAGTTGTCTGATGGAGAGACTGGTCCTTCTGTATGTAGCTGGTGGGTATTGGCGCTCAATGTTTCACTAACGACAGCATGAGTATTTCCCAGTGATTTACCCAAGGAGCGCCGGTCCCAAATGCTGCTGGGAGAAGCTGGTCTACAATGGGCTAAGCCAAGTTCGGGTAAGCCTACGTAATTTTTCAGAAATGTATCTCAATTTCTGCTGTAAAGAAACAGGTTTCTTTGCATAATAATTCCTGTCAAACAGCAGGGGAAGGTGTACATAAACTAATGTCCATTAACAGGCATTCACTTGGGAAAGGCTGAGTCAGATGATGGTTCCTTTGGGTGATTGCTGTCTTACCTGGGTTCTTATCATTGTCAGTCAGACAACGCCAACATTGTCCTCTCTCTGATGTCTCATATGAGTACCACTGAGATGTTTTACATTATTTTAAGTAACTTTACCAGGTGTGTTTGATATTATGTGTCTCCCTTGCTGAACTCTGAAGGTAGAGACAGTTTGTTTTTTCTTTGCATCACCCCAACCCTCTTAGAATGTCATCATATAGTAGGTGCTGAATAAATACTGAGTGAAGAATTTTGTGTTCCAGTCTGTATCCATTTCAGATTTATACTAAATGGGTTTAGTGACATACTAAAATGAACTTAGTTACAGCTATGTTGGGGGCATGGGGAAATGATCTGTCTTGAATGGTCTGAACCGACGTATCTTAGAGATTAAATATGACCTTGGTGGCCAGGAGAGCAGAGTCTCTGCAGTGACTCCACTGCCAGCTGAAGCCTTTGGACAATTGCATAACATTAATAATTGTTTTCTCACCTGTGAAGTGGTGACGGTAATACTCACCGTTCACGGCTGGTTTAAGGAGAGGGAAGTGTGTGTGAGATGCTTCAGGATGTGCTGATACCGGATTTAGCACCTGTCGTGTATTACAAAGCGTCATTCCAAAGGCAGGTCCTACATATACAGACATGATGATCTTCCCCGCCTTCTAATACCAACTGGCTCATGGCAAACCTGTTTGGGCCACCCGGCTTTTCTTCATCTTGCTTTAGCTA
Organism: Solenodon paradoxus; assembly: GCA_004363575.1. Taxonomy (NCBI): domain Eukaryota; kingdom Metazoa; phylum Chordata; class Mammalia; order Eulipotyphla; family Solenodontidae; genus Solenodon; species Solenodon paradoxus. The sequence goes on along the minus strand of RJWH01001775.1, from coordinate 242,409 downwards.
CTCTTTTGACAGCCAGGAACCGAGCTAATACAGGCATTGGAAGATGAACAGCGGAATCTGTGTTCTTTCATGAGGTCCGAAACCTAGGAGAATTCTTTGTCTGGTAATGCCCACTCTCTGGAGCAGGGTGCCAGCCTTCATGCTTGAGTGTGTCTCACACCCTGAAATAATTGTCACCCTTCCATGACTTCAAGGTGGTTTTCAGTGTCGTGAAAAGCTTCATGTGAAGGACACTGTCTAAATCCTGTTTCGTTTTATGACACTGGAAGACAGTCATGCTCTAATTAGTCCTTCAGCTGCCTGTCTGTCTGACCTCATGTTACTCTGAAAACAATATCAGTAATACAGCCCATGACAGCAGTCCGCCGCGATCGGTTCTTATTTGATGTTCCTCAAAGACTCAAACTCAGTGGCCGTTGGATTCTGGCATCCAGAAGTTCTGAATCAACATGGAGTTAGCCCGCCTTTTATATTGTCAGGTAAGGATGTTTCATAACTGTCATTTAAATTTTTCAGAGAAAAGCTTCAGCAGGAATGAAGACGAAAAGGCAGGCAGGCAGAAAGAGGAAGAAGCAGCATCTTACTTTCTTCAGTTGTTTGTCCTGGACGTGCCATCCTGGCCTCAGGTCTTGAGCCTGAGACTTTGGGGTGTGTGTGGGCTGTGCCCTGGGAGTACTAGACCGCTAGGCCAGGGTGCACCTGTCATTTTCATTTTAAAAGACAACCCTTGCACATTAGAAGTAGGAAGGACACAGTCTCAGAATAAAAGACAGCCTTTTAAATGGGAGAAATTGTGCTATATGAACAGCTCAGTCCGTTGACTTAGATTTTTCTTCTGGCTTTTGAAAGTGAACAGCCCCCTGGCACGCCCGCCGGTCTAACAGGTAAGTCTGCCGCCCCCTTGCTGGCCCAAGCTCTGTCCCAAAGTCCCGGGTTCCTATCCCAGGGTGTGGGGGACAACCAAGGTGAACAACTAAATGCTTCTTCCTCCTCTCCCTTCCTGCCTACTCACTTTCAGTCCTGCCTGCACCTTTCCTTTCAAAGAAAGAAAGAAAATGAACTCTAGTGCTACAGTTAATTCAACAACTGGGGCCTTTTACCTAAACAAGAGAAAATGCGCTCCCAGTTCCAGGATAATAATTCCTGAACCTTCCCTAGTGAGAGGTTTAGTTCTGTAGCTGACACTTGAAAATGTTCTCAGTTTTTTTGCTTAAAGAGCAGTGCGTATTCTTGCGCGTGAGTCCAGTCACAGCTCAGTTACAGGGTTTGGTGGGAAAATCAGAACCATCATATTCAAAAAAGGAAGTGTCTCTCTGGAGTTTCTTTTTTTAATTAAGACTGTACTGGAAAGTTTACAGATTTTACAGACTAAGGAAGGGTGGGCAGAAGTCATCTCATCATTCTTTCTTCCTTTTTTTTTTTTTTCTTTTAAAGGAAAGGTCCTGGCAGGAACGAAGGCAAGCAAAGGCGGGCAGGGAGAGAGGAGGAAGCATTTTGTTATTTAGTTGTTCATCTTTGTTGTTCCCCAGATCCCAGGTCTCGAACCTGGGTCCTTGGTATGTGTAGGACAGTGTCTGGTGGGCTTATGTACTGGACCATCAGGGTGTGCCATCCTTTGCTTTTCAAAATACAAATACTCGGTTCTGGTAGAAATTAACCAGCAAAAAGTTTAGCTGTAAGTTTTCTTGGTTCATTTTTAATATTCTTCTTTTCTTAGACCATAATTACTTCTGTAGCTACCAATCTGGCCTTTGGATTCTGACTGTAAGAGTCAATCAGACATGTTGTTGGGAAAAGTATACTGAAATAGTCTTGGATACATTGGGCATAAGCTTGCTTTTCCTTCTTTTTTAAAGGAAAGGTTTAGGTAGGAACAAAGGCAAAGCAGGAAGAAACAGTTTAACGTGGGTGTTTATCTTGGTTGTTCCTCCAGCCTTGGGATGTGAGCCTGGGTCCTTAGGATGTACATGGACTGTACTTGCCCAGAAGTGGCGGTGGGCCTAACCACTACTCCACCCACGCACACCCCTAAGCTTTGTTTTCAAGAATCATTGTTTCCCTCCACTTACCTCACTGAGGTCTCTGAGAATGAAGGGGAAGAAAGCAACCTAAAAAAATGAAACGTCTATGTTGATCTGAACCTGTTATAAATGAAATCTATTTTTCTTCTGTGATTTATGTGAAATACTTAGAAGCCAACTGGTCAATCCCGAGAAAAAGAAGTGGATAAAATTGCTTGAAAGAAAATTATTTTTTAGCAATATGATTTTAAAGGATCATTTTAAGAATAAATGGAGGGAAGATCCCTGAATCTAGTTCCAAAGGAACTGTGGAGCGTCCCCATCCCATCAGTCTGTCTTCGGAAAGCAGCAGGGTGCAAGAATTCAACTCCGTTAATTCAACTCCGTTCTCACGCTGTTTACACAAGAGAGCATTAAACCTGCAGGTTAAGAGCTCAGTTCTGTAAGACTACCCGCTTCAGACACCTGTCACAAGCTCGGGGGGTCACTCATGCTTAGACCTGCAGGGTACACATTGGAGGTTTCTGTGACCCCCTTCCTTGAGTTGAGTTAATTTGCCGGAACTCCAAAGCCCACATTAACTAGGCTGACCACATTTCCTTGAGACAAAAACAGGACATTGGGGTGACAAAAAACGACAAAGGGGAGGGAGGAAGCGAAGGAATCTGAGCTGGAGCAGAACAGCCAGGCCAGCAACAAGTAAGTGCTATGTGATGCCAGTCGGTGATCACATAGTGACCATGTGTGATCCAGAGGGACTTCATCTAAATAGCCAGGACCAGCGCAAGGAGTTGTGGCACCTTAGGGGAAAATCAATTTGGTGTTCCTATAAGCCCCACTATAAGTGTCCTGCCTAAAACATATATCCCTTTACCCATCCTAGTGCCAGAAATGCCCAATAACCCTCATAGTGCCAGAGATAGCCCCCTCGCAGTGCCAGAGATAGCCCCCAGAGTACTTACCTGCAGCTCAGCCATGCTGCAGTGTTCTGCTCCCTTTGAAGAAACAGACACACTGTAAAGGGGTGGAATCCTCTTCTCATGTGGCTCCTGTTTCCTCACAGGGGCGAGAACAGCAATAGCAGCTGTGGCCCACTGCAGTCAGCACCAGCAACGCTATCTTTGATGCGGGGCAAAAGGTGCAGCTGCTTTTGGGTCCCCTCAACAGACTGGGCCTATGGCAATTCAACTGCCCCTTTTGCTCCATATTAAAGATGGTCCTGGTTTATTAAAAACAGGACAAAATTGACTTTTACATTAAAACAATGGGGCAATCAGAAATCAGACAAAGACAGTCCAGTCCTGTTTAAAATTGTATCATGTGTGGTCAGCCTCCCATGAACCCACTAGATTACCAGTTCGTTCTGAAAGGACAGGCAGATGGAAGAGATGCACAGGAACTCCCCTCCCTCTCCTGGCCCCATCTCGCGGCACCTTGACGTGTTCAGCAACCCAGAAGCTCTCTGAAATCCTCCTGGGTTTTTATGGATGCTTTTTACATAGGCTTGATTGGTTGAATCTTTGACCATTGGTCATCGAACTAACTTCTAACCCCTCTCTCCTCCCTGGAGGTTGAAAGTCCTAGAAGTAAGTCCTAACCCTCTAATCAACCCCTGTCCTTTGGTGTTTCCAAAAGTCACCTCATTCATATAACAAAATATACCTTTATAACTTCAGGAAATTCCAGGCATCTGGAACAGTAGGTACAGGCCACATATATAGGAGAAATATATTTTGGTCACCTGAATGACCAAGTATATACATCTTATAAATCGCAATGAGGAAATATTGAACAGAAGTCTCCAGATTTGTTGAGGGGAGGAGGGGACGGGGAGAATAAGGGAATTGGTGTGATTTGCCCTAAGTATACCAGCTGATTCATTGAGTAAGTTAGGACCACCCACTTTGCTTATGCCCACAAGTTCCCACTCCAGTGTCAGTCTTTTTGCTTGTTAGGATGAATTAGAATGAAATAATATGGGTTAAGTATTTGAAGTCCTTATATAACCATGTAATTATTTTTTATTGGTGTCCTCACTTAACCTTCTTAGCCTAACTTGTACAAACTGGTTTTAATGCTATTAATGAACTTCAGAAGACCTAGAAGCTTTCTGGTTAAGCTTTAAGTGCCCATTTCCCATAACCCTTTCACTCCTTTCAAGATGAAAATCTGTCTGTGATTTTACCCATCACTCTGTATTTAAGGTGGGATGCTGGAATCCAAGTACATAGCATAGATGATAGATGTAGTTTAAAAATATTGTTCATTTTAACTTGATTTGTAGCTGCCATCAGGCAAGTGTGACTATTTTCATAGCAAGTAGAAAGTTAGATAAGGGAGTTCTCAGACCTTCTGGAAAAAAAGCAAACATTTTGAGACAGGAGAATGTACCGTAGAGTATTGTCACATGTCTGCACTTATTATGAGAGTCTGTCGTACCCTGTGGCTCTGAGCACTGCCTGCCCCGTACTGAGTAACCACCGGCCAGTTCGCTAAGCTCGCTGGGTCTCGGTGTTCTCATTTCTGATCTAGGAATGAGACGGTACCTCCCCAGAGAGCTGATCTCCGTTAGGACACAGCCACGTGCCGGGTTAGGCAGATAGGAATTGCTGCCGTGCTGTACGGGCGCGTGTGGATATGTCTGTTGACGCAGCTCTGTGGCTACACACCGGCACACGGTTGCAGGACTCTCGGGAGTAGGTCCTGCCATCGCCGTCGAAAGCTGGCGGGGCGCGCGTTTCAATCTGGAATGGGTGGTGGGTGGAAGCTTTTATGACGCGTATGGAGGTGTTTGCTGGACTGGGTGCGCAGAGTGTGACTTCGGCTGGCTGTCAGGATGGCGGGGAGTGACCTTGTCATCCTGTGACCAGGCACTCAACACAAGGACAGCGGGACCGGACAGGGCAGGCCGGACCAGCATCCAGAGCAAGGTTTTTAAGGCAACAGGCCTTTGGTGTTTTCACCATTGAGCTGATGGGCATCTCCCAGGAGTCCCATCTCGACAGCAGCCACACCCGAATTTCCAGTGACCTTCACCCTGCGCCATGTACCCGTCTGCTGTTCACCTGTAGTTTTTGGACAGATGAGGAGGGTTCCAGAAATGGAACGACTCATGTCAGAATGTATCACCACAGCGGCGGGACTCTGGCTGGAGACCTGCAGTGCTGTCATGCACCTTGTAGATGCGCTCTCAGCGTCAGTCTCCCCGGCCACCCCGCCCGAGACCCCAGCTCTCTGCTACCTTCCTCATCTGTCTGTTTCCTCCGCTTCTCCCCTGGTGCGGGGCACGGGGTCAATACCTTCATAACAAAGGCTCCTAAACCCCCGTCTCAGTCAACACATACATCAGACATCACACTTTTCAACTTTGACAGATCTGGGGACACATTTTCTAAAGTGTGCATTTACCTGTGAAGGCTCCTCTGTAAGATGCTATTTTCTAAGACTGACTCGATACTGTGAAACCGAGAATATACTTGCACCTGATTTCCTGTTTATTAGGTAATCCGACCCCCACTCCTCGCAGTCCCCCCTGAAAGATGAGTCTCGTGCCTTCAGAAACTCAGTCCTCTTGGTCAAGTTATCGGATATCATGCTAAGTAGGCCCAGCAGGAAGCATTAGGGCTAAGGCCCTGTGGGCTAATGCGTCCAGGGCCAGTGAAGCCAAACTGCACGCCCCCGCCTGCTGGAGTCTGCAATAATGAGGCGAGGACAAAGAGGTCGTGGATTTATTATTAGCCACACTTAGAAAAAAGCTTATTAATGAAAAACAGTTTGCGGGGAGAGCTGGCAGGGGAGTCAGCTTCCATTGTTAGAAGTTCAAACAAAACTTGGCTTTGTCAAAGGCGAGCCTGAATTGGTTATGAGCATCTCCGATCACAAAAGCTGCTCCGTGTTGATGGCCTGCAGGGCCCATGCAATAGAACCGTCCTTTCTACCTCGAGGAAATTTGAAAAATGAAGCATTTTCCAGTGAAAAGTTTCTCTGAGCACCGCTGCTTCACGTTGGCTTGTGTCTCAGAAAGTGTACTCTGTTTGCAGAAGCAAATTGTGGGGTCGGTATGAAATAAAGTCATTTTCGGCTTTTTTTCTGAAACCTGGGAAATCCGTTCGATGATTGAGTTATAGCCTGCTTGATGGATTTGTTTGCATTCGTAGTTTTTTCTGACCCTTTGTGCAGAAATACTCTCTCTGTTTTCAGAGGCTTCCTTCAACCCACAACATAGTTGATTCTGTCAGTTCTCTTAGCACAGTGAAATGACCTTAACAGCTTTAACACGGAGCTCATTTGAAAACATAGATTGTTTCTGAATAATACTTTTTTTCTGGGTCTTCGGATTTTATGGTAAGCAACTTCTAAACACTAAAAATCACCTTTTAAAAATTATCTCGAACAAAGATAGCTGTCCTTAGGTTGAATCTCTTACACATACACGCACACACGCACACACGCACACTCACACACCCTTACATAGGTTTTAACTTCATTTGTAACAACCAGACATTTTAGATAAAGACATCCAGTCTATGTTGTCGCTCTCTGGCAGTTATGATGTCTCCTCTGGATTTGGGGGGTCGGTTCACGCCATGCAGACAGCAGTTCCGGTGGGAGTAAGTGCTGCCTGGTAGCATCGTTCATGAGTTTCTCAGGCAGAGGCCCCTGTTGTTAGTGAAGGGTAACGCAGAGACTCTCAGGGCAGGGATGCGTAAGTGCTTCTGCTTTTTCTTCCTTTTGATTGCTGTGTTGCAATCGATGACTCAGAAACCAGGCCAGGGATTGTCCGAATTTGCTGGATGGCTCCCCCAGTTACTGCCCAAACCCAGGTCCGCCCATCTTTTACCTGGTCACCCAGCCTCCTACCTCCTGCCTTTATTTTCCACTAAATGTGCAATTAAAGTCCCCCAATAGCCTTTTATAACTACAACAGAGTGTTTTGCCAAAATGTAGGACTTGGGGGAACTGGAACATGACCCTGGTCCTGTAGGCCATGTGGAATGTGAAGGTGATTTGTATTGTTTTCACAGCCTAGGCACTGAATTGCTTGTGAAATCTCTGAAATCTTCTTCCTCCCAGTTTTGTTTGGTTTTGTTTATTTCCTTGAAATGTACCCAGTTGCTGAGGTACCTAAGTCCTGAAACTTTTCTCTTCTGGGATCCAGAGTTGCTGCTCTTGCCGCAGCCTCAGTTTCTGTTCACATCTGTTCTGGCTGTTCTTGAACCTCCTTTTCCCGGATTCTCTTTCTGCGCCAGCCATCGCGGTAGCAGCGATGTTAGCATTTGTTGAAATAGTCGGACACCACGCTGTGCTCTTCAGAACTCGGCTCATCGTCCACAGCCATCTGTGCAAATGATCTCCTCTGTTGTCTTGGGCACATCAAGGGCTTTCAGACTGTGGTCTCAGATGCTGGTCAGTGGCTTCCAGTTGTCACATGCTATTTAACCGATTTTGTAAAAATCAAAACAACAGTTTATTGGCTCTACCCCAAACCTCTATCCATTCAGAACCTCTGGGCGGAGGGAAGGGGTCCCAGGGCAGCATTGCCCCCAGGATGTCTGGCCTCAGCCCAGTCTCCATTCTGGGTCTTACACACTGACCCTGGGTCCCTGACTCTGGCCCCGTTTCTAAGTGTTCATTGAAATGACAGAGATCCATTCAGAAAGCAAGGTAAGGATGCTCATTCTGTTTAAGTCATTTTAACTCAGGCTGCCTCATGTGGGTGTCTTGTCCTCAGACACAGGGTGAGAATCAAACAGATACCTGTCTCTGTACCTTCCAGGGTCCCAACCCTGCCTGGCCGCTGAGTTTCCTGCGCTGCTGTGATGTGGGGATTCACAGCGCGGGCATCAGAAAGTTGCTCTAAACTCTGTCTCTGATTCTTAACCCAATGTGGATCTTCATGGTTTGGGGAAGGACTTTTTTGGTAAAAACTCTTTTAGTACATGGTAGGTGCTGTTTGATGTTCTCGTGGTATTCATTTTTGGAATAACATGTCTTTTAAAAGAGGCATAAGTCCCAAAAAGGAATCCCAGCCTTGGGAATTTGTTCAGAATTCTATAATCCTTTGCAGTGTTAACAAAAACAGCTTTGAAGTTTCTAGAAGTTCTCATTTTGCCCCATTTCTGCCTGAAAAATACTGTATTGGAGAGATTAGTTAAGTGGAAGGAAGGGCTGACGTATTTGGTTCTTGTAGTATCTCATTCACCACCAGAAAGAAAATACCTGGCAGTGGAAAGATCTGTTGACATTTATTTCTCAACTACAATTGTCAGTTGGTTCCATTGGATGATTTTTGAGATCTCTTCTATTAAGTTTGAGTAGAACTTGTACTCACATTAAAAAAAGAGCTTTTTCCGTATAAAGACAATGTTTCCTATAGAGTAAAGAGGCTATTCTCTTTGGGGGCAAAGAAGCCGAATTTCTTTGCGTAGCACCTTTCCTGTCCATCTTCACGCGGCGGTGTCTATGGTTAAGTAAGAGGACTCAGAGCTCTGGAAGGAGGCCTGTCTCGATGGACACTCACCTTGCATTATGAATGCCCACTATTCTCCGCCACCTGTCACTGGATGTCAGAGGACCTTGCGTTCGAGTGGCAAGTGGCAAAGGGTTGCTGGGGCTTCGTGCCCGGGCAGCTCCTGGACAGCAGTAGCCTCTGGTAATTCCTGTCGGTAGGAAATGCCAGCCCCAGTTACCTGGAAATCTGAGGCGCACAACACTTTTGCTCTGTCAGTAGCAACAGTTAGATTATTTGGTGATTGGTCATGAAGTAGAATGTGTTGCTTTGAGATAGTAACCCTCTGAAGTGATGCTAAATAAGATCATCTCCAGCAGAGGCCTCCACGTCAGCCTTGCCTGCTTCCAGCCAGCGACCTTGCTGTCAAGGACGGCAAGGGTGCTTGCGTGTTCACTCTGAGGCCGGGGTGTGCTTAGTGCCCTCCCTGCTTGGCTCAGAGTAGCAGGGGGGGCAGGTTGTCTTATTTTCCAGTTTCCACAACTGGAAACTGAGGCGCAGAACAGGGAGCATCATTCCCAGGACCGCACTGCCTGGGGCGACTGTGAGACGGGTGGGAACCACACCATTGGTGGGGTGCCAGAGCGGGACCTTCTCCGTGAGGACGCGTCACGTTTACTGTGGATCCTGTCGAGTCAGCTGGAGACGAGTCAGCTGGCTTCTCAGTGTTCTGCAAGCCTCGGCATGGCTTCGTGTACCTGCACCAAGTGACTCCGCCACACCACAGGCCCTGTGCCTTATGGAGCCTGGGCTTCGGGGTCAGGGGCGTGATGGCCCCTGGAAGTGTGAGGTTCTGTCCTGTTGTCGCTAAAACTGAAGCCACTTCAGGGCCAAGAGGCAGTCAAGCTGGGTCCTAAGGGATGGGTGAAGTGTCGACAGATAGAGGTGCAAGTAAAATTATTCCAGGAGTAGAGGCCAGATGTTCTCAGACATCCGGCAGAGGAAGCGCATGTCCTGGAGGCTTTTACTGGGGTTGGGGGGGCAGTGAGGGTACTGCTTAGAGGAATCTAGTCAGAAATGGAGCAAAGTGAGTTTTCTGCAGTCCTGCCAGCATTCATTCCATAAATAGTTCTGGAGCACTTACTGTGTGCAGGCCCTGTGTTAGCTGTCAAGAGCAGCTACCTGAGCTCCTAGACAAAGGTCCTTTCTAATGTGCAGACATGACACGGTGTACCTGAAATCGGGGATGACGGCGCTTCGTCACAGTCACGGTAAATCACCGCGTGTGGGTTTCCAGCTGCTGCCTGGAACGTAGGAATGAATGTATTTGGAAGAGACTTGGTATTTCCAGGCAGTACTGGTTCTCAGTTTCACTTCACTTGTGTTTCGGCCCAGTGTTTTAATGAAAATGACGTGTCAGAGGAGTTGGGGGGCTCTGTGATACTGCAGTTATGCTTTATGAATTTAGATGATGTCAGAATTAATTTTGTGTTAGCATGCACTCAGTGAATAAAAAGTAATAATAAAAAACTTGAAAGAGAGAAGGGAAAAATTGGTATAAAATGGAGGCCAAAGGCGTTGGGGTCTGGGGTCTGGGAGTGGACCGCCTGCTTGCGAAGGGGAGTGGTTCCTCAGCTCTGGGAGTCACTTCTGTCGGGACTTGGCGCTCGTGGGACGACGCCCTTGTTACAACAGCAAGTTTTTTTGTTTTATTTTTTTAAAGGAAGGAAGGAAGGGAGAGGAGGAAAAGGCATTTTTAAGAAAGAAAGGAGTTAAAAACATCTCTATTAATTTAATTGTTCATCTGGTTTTTTCACCCCAGCCCAGGTCTCAAACCCAGGTCACTGGGCTGTATGGAGCCCCAACCAAACCTGATATGTGAACCCGGGCACCCCCGGATCTATATGGGCTGTGCTCAGCCGTAGGCAGCAGACCCAACCGCTACTCTGCCGAGGTGCACCATAACTCACATACTCTTAACAGGGACATGCAAGGCTATCCAAAGTTAAGGTTAAGAATACACACACACACACACACACACACACACACACACACACACACACACACACACACACAGAGCTTTTATTTTACTGTTTTTTGTAAGGGATGCAGACAGGAATGAAGTTGAACAGAGGCAGGCAGTCAGGAAGGGAGAGGAGGAAGAAACATTCTGTTTATTCAGCTGTTCATCTTGGTTCTTCCAGCCAGTCCCAGGATGCGAACCTGGGACCTTGGAATGTACGTGCACTACACCCCACCCCTACTCCATCAGAATGCACCATTCATATTGATATTTAATCTACTGTATTATGAATAGTGTCATTCGTTTGTTTCTGTTGTTCCTCCTCCTGGTCTCTGGGGGGGACTGACTGCTCTGAGCTGGTGCCTGGAGGCTGTCACTTGGTCAGTTGTCATCCTGTTTCCATCTGCCCATCTCACGCATACTGGGGCCACTGAGTTCTGGTTTCAGCTTTCTCCATCAGCTTGGTGCCTGGAAAGTAGATGGCGGTGGAGCGCGTCGAAGGAAGATTCGAGATGGCAGGTGTTGGTTTTCCTGTGAAAACAGGAGTGGAGTCCGTGGTGTAGGGAGTGTGGCCCCTTCATCTCCCAACTAGGTTGCAGTCCTGAGACCTTCACAATGGAAGCTGGAAGAGATGCAAACTTGTGAGGGTATCTCCAGAAAGGAAGGGGCTCCAAGCACCCTTTTGGAGAAAAGCTCAGTGGAGCCTGGGAAGCTGTTCAGAGAATGATGTTATTGACAAAAACGTGACCACTTTTATCCCCCAGAACGTGAGCTCTTCAGACTTCAATTAGACTTCCATCAGCTTCTCCAAATCCCAAGTCTTCTGGCTTTTGGATATTCTGCCCAGATGCTGACCAAGAGTGTGTGAGGTTTTATATCCTTTGCAGTTGTAGACATTTACGAGAAACAATTCCTTGCTGACCCTTTGGGGGGAGTCAGTATCCATGTTAGTTCCTCCGCATCTTATTTTGTTCAAGGCTCATGCAGTAGGAAAACTGTCTCAGAGCGCGCTGTTAATTTTTCTTACTAAAATTACTTTTATTTTTTGCTTCTTGTTTATTTCATTTTGATTGATCCCTTGCTCCCAGGTCTCGAACCTAGATCCTAAGATTGTATGTGGCCTCCACCCAGCTGCCAGCTTAGCACCTGAGCCACCAGGTCATGTCTAAAATTGCTTAAAAAAAAAGATTTTGCCCTCCTTACTCAGTGACCTATTTCTTTCCCGCCTTCTGCCTTTTCTTCTTCCTGCCAGCAATTTAAGTAGAAATTTCCTGACATTTCTAGAGAGTTCCTTGGGGGTGGGGTTAGCATGCAGAGAAAGTGTGGAGCCCAAGAATCCATGTTCTAAGGCAGTGGTTCTTTCTATTATCTCCTGGATGGGTGTTTATCTTCTATTTCTTCCCCATAAGTTTGAGTCATGCTGACCTCTGATCCTCTTTGTAGATATTTTACCAAACTAATGGTCCCAAATGACTTTTCGTTCCAGTATGGAATTTGGAGTCATTCTGCTTCTATTTTTGCCCCTGGATTAATACATGCCTTGCGTGATATTTCTCCATTCTTTCTTAATATTTGGAAATGAATGACCTACCAAAAAACATAGGACTTAATGCTAGAATTTCTGAAACTGACCCTGTTATAAAACTGCATGTTTGACTCAATTTTTTTTTTAAAGGAAAGGTACAGGCAGGAATGACGGAGAGCCATAAACAGGCAGAAAGAGAGAGGAGGAAGAAGCACTTTTATTTGGTTGTTCATCTTAGCTGCTCCTGCTGGTCCCGGGACGCAAATCCAGGACCCTGGGATATATGTGGACTGCTCCCAACCCTCCTCCACCAGGGCGTGCCAAATAGGCCTTTTTTATTTCACTTAGGAGCAGCCAGCGAATTACTATCAGGAAAATTCAGTTGAGGGCAGTTTCAAGGCGGTCAGTAAGGAAAAATGTTGATTTACAAGTCAGCCTTGGAGTTGGGTTTTAGGTGACAAAAGAAGGCCTTCCTTATTACATGCCCATCCTGCCAGGGGAGCTGGTGCCCCTCCCTAAAGCAATTACTAAGAGCCACTGGGGCTAGGCAGGTGAGGACCCAGCAGTTTTCACAAGACGCAGGCCAGGTCCTCATAGACTTGCCCAGTCCAAGGACAGCAGGGCAGACAGCAAGTTTCTGGAGCTGACATGGAGAGAGCCTGGCGCTCCTTCCTACCTGCCCATTGCAGCCCCAGATCCCAGTGATGGCTGACCTGAAAATCACCACTTCACACGGGAGCTGAGACTTTTGCTACCCATGCTTCTCAGGCAGATAAGAAAAATGTGATCCATGTGTCACAGGAGCAGGTTCTGTCCGAGGTGCTGCGGGAGAATGGGCACCCGCATCGGGTGGACAGTGCCTGGGGCGTGGAGGAGAGCGAGCAGGAAGACAGAAGGCAGAGGGCCCTTAGGAGAGTTCCCTGCTCTGTGGGATGCAGGGAGGGGTGGGAGAAGGGGTGAGCAGCTCTAAATCTCCCTGACAGGGCCATGGTCCCCCTTGGAGGGTGAGAAGCTACAGGTGTCCCTCGGGAAAGGAACTGGAGAGAAACTATACTACGGAGATTATTTTTTTATCCTGGAAATGATTGGGAACAGGGAGAACTTGAGTCAGGCATGATCAGATTACATGACTGATAATGTAACCAAATGCCAAAATGCGGGGTTCCAGAGTAACTGGAACAAGCAGCCAGTGGGGAGCAGAATGGGCTTCACTCCATCGGAGTCCATTCTGTTCCGGCTTAAACATCGTCCTTGAAAGGCCAGTGTGAGAAACACCAGTGGAGGACACCACAGTTCATCTCTGAAAATATCCTTCATGTTTATTTTTCTAAAGGAAAGTTGCAGGCAGGAGTGAAGGCAAGCAGACAGGCAGGTAGGAAGAAAGAGGAGGAAGAAGCTCTTTATTTATCTTATTCAGTTCTTCATCTTGGTTGTTCCCCAACCTTGCGGGGTGAACCTGGGTCCTTGGTTTGCATGTGGACTGTACCCAACCAAAGGCAGCAGACCCAACCACTCTCCCACCAGGGTAAGCCCAGTTATGCATTATCAATACCAAGAAATTTGGTCATTTAAAGTGGTTAACAAAAAACATTTTTAAACGTAACTCAATTTTAAAACGTAACTTCAAATAAAAGGAACCAATTGGGAGTTATTGGCGGTTGACCACCAAAGTAGGTAAACTGATTCAATGGATTAGATAGAGATGATAGAGATAGACAGATAGATGACAGACTGACAGGATATGGTACCTCTAGGTGACAGGTAGACAGAGTTTGGACTCCAGCTTGGGAATCCTGGCGTGGGTGCTGCAGGACCCTGGAGGCAGGGAGACCCTCGGGAGGCAGTGCTAGGGTCGGGCTGAAGTGTGAGGTGTGAGCTATGGCCCAGGCCGGGAGGAGGACAGAAGGTGGATTCTAGGCGGTGTCATCATGTCATCACCAGGACTCGGAGAGTAGAGGCGGCGGCCCATAGAGGAGGGATTTTAGGGTGACTGGTTTCTGGCTTGGGGAGCAATATGAAGGTGCCCTTCCCGAGAACAGGGGTTAAGGGACTAGGTGTGGGGTGAGGAGGAGGGGAGTTCTGGGGTGTTCTGCTGGTTTGAGATGCTTTGGGGCCACCAGATTCTAACACGAACCCTGTTCTCTGAAGGTCCCCAGCAGCTGTGGGATCAGTGTGCCTACACCTTCCCTGGTGGGCGGGCGGCTGCGGGCCAGCGAGTTGCTCAGTGACTCTGCTTGCTGTGTGCACGGGGCGGTGTGTCCTTTTGTCCTTTGGCCCCTGGGCTTCCCGGTCCGCCCTCCTGGGTGTGAGGTGGCTCCAGGTCCTCATCATGGGTCTGCGACTCTGTTGTGCCAGCAGGCAGTCATCTCTGCAGATGTCGCTGATGCTTTGGGGCATTCCTTGGGCGCCTGAAAGCGGGAGGAAACCCTCCGTCTGAGGAGACAGCAGTGCTTGCGTTGGTCACCGGGGTCAGTGACACTGGCATTGCAGTCCTGAGGTTTCTAGAAAGTTGGCCCCATGGAATTGCGTTTCATGATGAGATTTCTTCTTCGTATTTGCCTGTAGAGAAACCATCTTCATGTCTGATAGAGTTGTCTATGACGAGAGGGAGGTAGAAAAGGAGCACCCGCCCCGCCACCCCTTAGCTGCTTGGAGCCCTCAGCTCCTTCAGGTCAGAGGTCAAGTGCCCCCACCCCACCCAGCCACACCCCACGAGGGAATGCCCTGGGCCTTCTCGCCTTTGCATCTTCTCTGCCCTTCATTCTTCCCTTCATGGCTCCTCCCCATCATTCCTTGGAGCTTCCTGTTTCAGCCCCACACAGGGTGAGGGTGGCCTGTTTATTTTTCTGATCTCTCCAGGGAGGGTCTCTGGAATTCATCACTATATTCCCGGAGTCTAGTTCACAGACTGGCGCAAATAAGCGAGGGAACTAGAGAGGGTAATTGTATGAAGAATCATGGGGTGAATGAGAGAGGAAACCCAGCAGGCTAGAAAGGCGAGTGCCTGACTCCCTGCCCCTCTGCCCCCTCCCCTCCTCCTGCCTCTGCTCTTGCTCTTCTTCGAAAGGCCTGGGAGTTCTTCCTTGTTACCCCACTGGTCATCCGAGGAGTTCACAGCTGTTAAGTGGTGATGCTGGACTTCGAAAGGCCACCTCTGCACCAGCGTGCCTCTAACTTGTAAGCTTTTTCAGTCCCAAGGAGTTGAGTGCTGGCTAACTGTGCTGTGTGCTGCTAGCTTGGTTTCCTAGCTTCTCTGATCCTTTGTGATGTCATCCTTTGAAAGTGAGCAGGCACATCCTGGTGGCCTAGTGGATATGGCCACCAGATATAATCCACGCACATCCCAAGAATCCAGGTTCGAGACCCGGGGCTGGGAGGAACAACCGAGATTAACAACTAAATAAAATAAATAAATATTCCTCCTCTCTCTTCCTGCCTGCTTATTCACTTTCATCCCTGCCTGCACCTTTTCTTTAAAAAAGAAATAAAGAACAACAGCATTTCTTCTCCTGTTGAGGATCCAGTGAGATAATCATGACCGCCAGGTGTGTGTGGCCAACATCCATGCGTGCCAGTTGCTCTTCCTTTTGTGCCCACATGCCAAGCGTGGTGTTCCACTGGGCTTTGAAAACCTGCCACGAATTTAAATAACTTAATCTCATTTAATCATATTTAATTAAATAACTTCAACTCGTTAGAGCTTTGAAAGAGAAGATAAGCAATCTTCGTTTTCTCTCTATTTAGTATCAGTTTTCCAACAGACTCACCCCAGTGAGGTTAAGAGCAGAACATTTATTTATATAAAGATTGTGCTAAACCTCTGTGCCGTTAGTTCACTAGGATGCGACATCTCTGAACAATTTGAGCAGAAAGCCAAGGACTGCTGCCTTTCCTGCCCATTAGACGTGTTTGCTTTTGCTTTGGGTTAAATTTTCATGGCCTTTGATTTTCTTGCCTCACATACTTTCTCCAGGAGACTGAGGTGGTAGCAGAGTAAAAGGCAAAGGCAGATGTCAGCTAGAGCTGTCCTCAGGGCACGTGACCATTGGGAGCTGGGGAACAGGATACATCACCAGGAAGCCCATTTTTGGTTTCTATGATCGACCCTCATTTTACCCACATGATCTGGAGACAAAGTCTTCACCTATGTTATTGATCACCCTTTTAATTCACAATTAAATGAGTCAGTAAATGAAAGAAAGAAGGAAAATAAATGGTGTCACGTCCCTAGAAACAATGTAGTTAGTATTCCAAGGAAAAACTAAACGAGGCCCGCCAGCATTGTGCAGAGATTAAAACAAGAAAGTGTGATTTCTGATCGTTGTCCATCAGAGAGCACACAGGTCAGGATCGTCGTGAACAATGAAGAACTGAATGTGCATCCATCTCTCTCTCCATTCCCGTCTCCGTTTTCATATTTTATTCAAGAGTTTGCTCATTCTCCTCACTTCTTCTGTCGCCTACTATTTACATGGTTTTCATGTCAAGCACTTCTAACCCAAAGTATCACCACCTTTGCACTCTTGACATTTTTGACATTCTGGAAGATCCTTTGATGTTTAGCAGCATTCCTGGCCTTTACCCACCTGATGCTAGCAGCCCCTTTTTCCCTCCCCACCTGGTGACAATTAAAAATGTTCAGCAGTGTTGCCCAGCACCCCCTAGAGGAAAAAGCTGAGACTGGCTCTAGAAGAAATTTTAGGCTAACATGAGATGCTGTTGGCTGGATTGAGAACACCTCCACCCCATCTGTCCCTCTGGGGAGGATGTGATAAGATTTTCTTCTTTATTTCTCTTCAGCTGGGGTGGGGAGATTTTATGACTGGGTGTTCCTAGTGACTTGTAATAAGAAAAATCCATTTAAATCACACTATTGCATTATCAGGTTGGCGGTTTTCTTGCGGTAGGTGCCGTCCTAAGGTTAACAATGAAAGGAGATTGGTAACAGCTCAGCTGCTTTTTCGCTGATTGACTCCATCCTTTTCATTTTCCACAGAGAAACGGAGCCCGCATTGGGCAAGCCTTCGCAAAGTTGTTTTTCTAAGAGTGTTGATTGGTTTTCTTTGTTCTACTCCCACGCTTAATCCAGTCTGTCTTGTGACCAGTGGTTTGTATTTTTATAACAGGACCTATTTGTTCAGAGGCCCCATTTTCTCTAAATTGATTTCCTGTCTATTAATCTCCCATAGTTTTTTCCACGTCTCAACTTTACCACCGTTCTCCTAGTATATGCGCCATTGGAGTAGCTCAGTTTATTCTGAGCCGGGATTTTAGAATGTGTCTTCTTACTGTACTTTGGCCATTATTTGTTCCTGGAAAATGTCTGCAAAAAGAATTCCTCTCTTTAAACCTAGAATGTTCTTTTCTGCTGTTTGAAAAGAACCTTCACAACTAATATCCTGTTCACTTTTACATGTAGACTTTGGATAGTTTAAGGAGCTTTCCTCAAAAATGTCTTGAATAAGGTTGGGGGTTTCATTAACCCTTCACAATCTTTCTAAATTCTTTCTAAATTAAATCAGGCATTTACTTGCAAATATGCATGAAGACTGTGCATGCAGGGGACTGGCCATAGCCCTGACTTCCTTGTGGCTTCTCCGTGATGTTACCTTCACCTGTCAGGGAGGCCGACCCTGAATGCTTAATACCAAGTCATCCGCTTGGGAGCGAGCCTCATGTATGTTTCATAGAACTTCGTCACTGTCTACGACGCTGTATGTATGCTTGCATGTTTGGTTTCCTTCCTCTTCCGTTTGGAATGTAAAGTACAACGCCTGCAATACACCAGTGAATCTTCCCTTGAAAGGACTTGCGTGATTCCCGTATTTCTTAGATTCTAAGCCACATTTTTTTGTGTGCTTTGTTTTGCCATTTTAATGTCCCCCCAAATCAGGTGCAGCTTACATTCAAAGGTGGCTTTGTAGCTAAATCTTAATTATTGTTGATTTTTTTTCACAAAACCTCTTGAGAAATTGGGATGCGGCTAGTATCAATGGCAGCTCAGAATTAAATAAATATGGTAATAACTTTGTTGGACATTTGTTAGTATCTTCCCTGTGTCAAGCACCATTCTAAGATCTTCACACATATTAACCTTGTCTGAATGGTCATCCTTAGCTTTCCTTCATGAATGGCTTTTTCTCTACTATTCAACTTTTCTTTGCCATAGTCATTGCTTTGGGCATCTGCCATCCTATATTTTGGCCTAACGTTTCTGCATTTTCAATTCACACTTATGCAGCTATCATCTTCCATCACAACTCTGTGTCCTGAGGTCATCGGAAAGAAGAGTTCTAGTTTTCTTGATTCATACACACACACACACACACACACACACACACACACACACACTCTCTCTCTCTCTCTCTCTCTCTCTCTCTCTCTCTCTCTCTCTCTCTCTCTCTCTCTCTCTCTCTCTCTCCTGGAATGGGTATGTATCTACTTTTTATACACCATGTGCTCTTGAAAATAACTGAGGAAGGCAAATGAATGAAGGTGGGAACTCTGTTTACAGATTATAGCCTTTTTTTCCCCAGTGGCTATGCCCAAATCTGAGCTGGTTACTTAGATTCACACATTGTCTTGCTCTTCCCAGGAGTTTAAAAGAGAACCCTGAAATGTCTAGATAGGAGGAAATATTTAGGCATTTTTATATATGTATGTGTGTGTTTGTGTGTATGTATATATGCATTAAGTGTTTTCTATACGTGTGTACATATATGCATATATACACATGATTGTTATATATGTATATTGTATGCATGCATGTGTTTATGCATATACACACATAAATGTGTGTATACACACGCACACACACACATATATTAGTGTGGTAGAGTATATATTTCCAAAAGGCAGTATCAGTATAAATTCAGACAAGTTTTCGTGTTCTCAATTATTCTCTCCTTAAATTCTGAAACTCTTGGACTCTCAGAGAGACAATTGGTAGAAAACATAGTTTTCCAAGATGCGATGGTTTGTAGCGTTGAGCCAGAGATGTCTGTGCTGGCTTTGGTACCCTGTCTTCGTTTCGACAACCAGACTTCCCAGGGAGCTTGAGTAACCAGCCTGCCCGTGTGTGAGCAGGCAACTGAGCCCTCCTGAGTACGGGGGAGCAGAAGGGGCACAGCTGGCCAGTGGTCCTCAACAGCTGTGCCCCTGCTCCCACCACTAGTCACTTCCATGGAAGAGCCAAGAGCCCCGCCCAGTTGTCATGTTTCTGAGAAAGTGCCTGGCGTGGCCTCATGGCATCTCTCATTGTGGGAGCCAGAGGGTTTCAGCTGTTGTCACCTCTGGAATTTTTCAGGTGGCTCCAGAGTGACTTCTGCTCTTAACCTAAGTTGCTCTGTTACTTCAACTTTCTCTGTGGTGTTTGCAAGCTCAGATAAAGAGGTCTTTGTCCAACGTCTTTCTGTACTCTTGAATGCTTTGTGCATTTTTCTTTAATACCTTACTATCCAGGCCCTGGCATGCTCCACCCTGCTCTCCCTCAGCAGGCCCCAGACCTGCCCTACCCTGTGTGCGCTCACGTGGCAGGAGGGGACTGGGGCCCTGGGGCTGGTGCATCTGGTGGAAGTTTGAGCCCAGGAGGCAGCTGCAGAGACTGGCTGGCCCTGAAAAAAAGCTAGGTGGGGCTCTGCCCTGGCCTCTGGCAGTTTCTCAGGACTGGTTGTGACCAACCCTTGTGGTTCCTGTGGCAGAAATACCACTGCTGAAGTTTAATTTTTCCCCAGAAAAACAAAAGAGGCCGTGTCTCATGGCTTGTGGAAATCATTGGATGGGTACTTTGGCTTTCCTTAGTGTGTCATTCTCTTTTGTAATAATATACCCTTTGTTGCCATGTAGGCAACTGGTTGATACTTAAAAATAGACTCCCCAGTTCAAAAGTTCTGCCGATATTTTTCCAGAAAGTTGTTTCGTATGTGTATACGCACCTGTGTGTGTGCGCATGTGAAGACTGTGAGTCTTGGTGTTTATTTTAAAGATGAATATAATAAAAGTGAAAAATGGTTAAATATGGATCATGGGATGAATTTGAGGTCACACGAGGAGTTTGCATGCAAAGCTGGTTAAAGTTGGGTCACCAGATAGAGCTGATTCCATCTGGTTAGTCTGCTACAAAATCAGCTGAGGAAAGAATACCGAGTAGGTTTTAGAAATAAATGCTAAGTGTAATAATTAGCTCTACAGCATCAGAGCTGTCTCATGTACGACATGCTACAACATGTATGAAGCACACATAGCTAATGTTGGGAATTTTAAGGAAGGCAGGCTGTCAGACAAAAGAAACCCATTTTATTTACATTGGAGGGGAGATTTCTCTGCCTAAAGAGCCCGGGAACACATATAGTCCAGTTCAGAGAGAATAGCATCCAAGTATATATTTCAAACCGTTCTGTGAAGCTGTGTTCCATTCTCTGAACAAATAAATAAATTCTCCATATGTCTATATAACAGTTAAATTGGAGAATGTTATTATGAAGCTTTGGAATAGATCATCTGATCCCATGTGAAATATTATGTTGTGAAACCAAATTACTTTCCAAAAACTTGGTCAGCTAGTTTCTTAACTGTAACTGATTTCTGTCAATTGGAGAAATATGCTGAGACACGAATTGTGAATTTATCATTTCTCTGATTCCCAAAGGATGGCTAGTACCTGAACTCATGTCTTTGAGTAATGTTGACTAGTAATTGTTAGAATAATTGTGTTCATTTAAAAACAGGTAGGTGGCGACCAAAAGGGAATGGGGCGGGCAGGGCCAAAAGGTGGCGGAGCCCACTGGACAGTGGGGAAGAACAGTTGGTGATGTGGTGGAGGGCAGGATGTGCTAAAATATATCTTAAAAAATGGGCAATCTATATATAGGGAATTATTTTAATGCGTAGAATAATGACTACAAAATTGAAAAACAAAAACCAGGTAGATGGCGTAGAGAAAATGAGAAACTTCTCCACAGGCTGTGTTTTAATTGGCCAATTCAGAATCTTGGTCCTGAAGTTGTCCTGAGATCTTAAGTTGGAGAAACTTTGATGGAAACTATTCATGGCTGGTTACTCAACAGTCGAATTCATTCTCCCACCAGGTTTTCACCTACAAGCAGAGCACAATTACTCACCAGAAGGTGACCGCCTTGCACCCCATGAATGAGGAGGGCGTAGATGATATGTCCACCTTGACGGAGCTGCATGGGGGCGCCATCATGCACAACTTGCACCAGCGATATAAGAGGAATGAAATATATGTAAGTTCCACTACCTTGCCCTGTAAAAGTTCCTCAAGTTGGAGTGAATGTTTATTTTCATTTTTAGAGAGTATTTCCTGCCTTTTCAGAACCTCTAGGTAAGGAAAACTATTCTTGTGTTTTGCCAATTAAACATGCGTCTCCATAAATCGTGTTGGTGTGTTTATAGCCTTGATTTTATTAGAGGAGATTACTTTATACCAAAGAGTAATTTGACCTCTTTATTTCTTATGGGTGCACTCTCTTTGCAAGTGTGTGACTCCAAGAAGTCACAGGAGTGGTTTGATTTCCTCAAAGGCTGGGTGTGGGAGAGGGGATTTGCAAGCAAGTAGACTGGAGCATGAGCTTTCCTCTTTCTTGATTTTTCTCCTTTTGTGGGTTTTCTCTTTTTCCAGCTCTGGAGCTTAGCCCGGGGGACGGGGCGGGGGTGGACAACACTTGGATGTAAGAATGGATTCCATCTTTCTTTTTGCTGTTTTGAATGGAGACACACCCATCAAAAAACGGTCATAAACACTGTTTTCTAAACTGTCATGAAACGTGACTATACCTATATTATAAATATTTAAAAATTCCTTTTGTCATAAATATTTGCCATGAAAGTCCATATATTTTCTGTCAAGATTGGCCCACGGATTTTGTCTGTTTTTCATGTGTCTGTTTGCAAGGTTTGGCCAATGTTTGCTTATTTTTATGTCAACTTAAAATTCATAATAGAAAAAAAAAAAAAAACATTTTAATTTTGGAAAAACCCTTCATATTTTCATAGTTTGTGTTCTTCGTGGGCTTAATTCCCCTTGGCCCAGGCAACAGTGATTCCGAAGAAGAGCTTTGCCAGCCTTTATAACAGCCAGCAGCCTCGAGACCCCAGTCTTTGGGTCCCCGATTTCTCTTCGTTGGAAACAAGGAGGCATGACACATGTGCAGGCTTAGTGCTTCATCTTCCTCAACTTAAAAATCAGAAGTAGGCTGACTTGCCATCTTTCGACATTGTGAAAGTGTCACTTTTGCCGTTTTGACCTCATGTTCGCCAGGTGTTTTCAAACAGCCTGGTCTAGAGAAGGTCAATCAGGTCATAGCCCTCTGGCTGGGCTTGCTTACGCAGAATCTCAGGATTAAAATGTTTTCCATGTGTTTTTTCGGAAAGGTGACACCCGGTCCTAGGTGTTCTCTGAAAGTGTCTGCACGTTCAATATTGTGTGTGTGCAGTGAACCCCACCCTCCCAGGCAACCCACTTACATCACCTGTAGCTCCATCGTCCTGTCCATACATGTGTTTTTAAATTTTTTTCAGTGTGAACATTTGTTTTTTTTTTTACAGTTTTAAAATTCAGTTACAATTATGGTGCTATTGGAGAATCCATCCCTCCCTTAATTTTCGGAGTTATAATCAACATGTAACATTTGTGTTCGTTTCAGATAGAGGTGGCTGTGTTTGTCATACTGAGTATCCATATGTCGTATGGAGTAGGTGACCCTGGCAAGTAGCGACTTGCTTGCATAGCAGTTTTCTTGCTGGGTTTGTCCAGGACTGACTTATTTTCGTCTGTCTTGAATCAAGGCCACTTCCAGGCACCTGGTAGTTACGCTATCATGTTTGTAAAATAAATGCCCGATACGTTAGAAATTGCCTGTTCTAGCTGACAGTGAAGTGTGGCGCTAGATTTAAAGTTTCTTGGCGTGTGTCTTGTGGAGTGAGTATTTCAGAGCTCACAGCCTCTGCCTCTTAGATGCGGGTTCTTATTACGCATTTTCAATAGTCAAGAAAAAGTACATCAATTAGGAGGATGAAAACTACCCAAGGAGTTTCAAAGGCAGAGCCTTTCTAGGAATTTTTTCTTTCCCCCTCTTTTCATGATGATGATGATGTTAACCTGATACAGCTGAATTGCCCAATAAGTCCTATGAATGGGTTCTTGCTCTTTTTTCCTGGAATGAAGATCTTTTTCCTCCCCTTTGAGGGAAAAGCACGGCATTTTTATACATCCAATTTGCAGTTCCATTCAGTTCATTATGCCCTTAGATGCCTTCCTTTTGAGACCTCGATAATTGTATCATTAGCCATAAAGGGCCACGGCAATTTTATCTTCCCCGATGCTGTTGGCAGTAGATGGCAGTACCTGTCAGACTCTGCCCACCGAGACAGACCCCCACCTGTCAGAAAAGCTTGTATGCCTTATCCTGGCTACCAGCGATTCCTGTCTGTATCTTTAAAAGAGCAAAAAAGACGTGCCCTGGGAGTAGCAGTTCTGTTAGTCATCTTCAACCAGTTGCAGTCCATACGCAGCCCAAGGACCTGAGTTCGTGTCCCAGGGCTGGAAGGGAACAAATAAATAAATAAAAAGTGCTTCTTCCTCCTCTCTTCCGGCCTGCCTGCCTGCCTCTGCTCACCTTCATTCCTGCCTGCACCTTTCTTTTAAAAAAGAAAAAAAGTGACAGTTGACCCTTGAAAGAGCTTGAGAATTAGAGCCAATGATTCCCCCACCACCCAGTCAAAAATACTTTTGAATCTCCAAGAACCTAACTACAGTCATCCATCACTATCCACAAGGGATTGGTCTCAGGACCTCCTAAGATCCAAATCTGATGGTGCCCCAGTCCCTCGTAGTCAGCTCTCTGCACCCAGGGGTCTGCGTTCGCAGAACCACCCATGTGATGCCCAGCCCTCAGATAGAAAATGGACCTTTGCAGTCCAAACCTGCATTCTCTGAGAGTTGCCTGTACTTCCAATATACCAGAAGTGTTGTGTGAGTTTTCTATAGCTGAGCTAACAGAAGACATGACTATACCACCTTGAAACAGAAGAAAGTAGTTCTCTTATGTTCTGGGGGTTTTGGAGGTCTGTAGTCAGTTGGGTCCCACGAAACCTTAAATCCAGGTGTCAGCAGGGCTGCCAGCCTTTCTGAGGGGCCGAGGGAGGCTCCATTTCCAGTTCATCCCAGGCATTGGCAGAATCCAGTTACTTGTGGTTGTAGGACTGAGGTCCCCCATTTTCTTGGTGACTATGGGTGACTGTCAGTTTGCAGAGGCTTCATTCCTTCGTCTTCAAAGGCAGACATGGTAGGTGGGCTCTGATGGAGCAGTGGTTAAGTCAGTCACCTCCAAAGGAGCCCAAGCCACACACCCCTGGGTTCTAGTTGTGGGTTTGGTGGGAAAAACAGTGTGAACAACTAAGTAAATATTAAAAAACAAAACAAAACAAAACAAAAAAACAAACAGCGGATATAGTAGATAGAGTCCCCTCTCAGGCTTCAAGTCTCTCCTTCATTTTCATGTCTCTTTCTGACTGCAGCCAAGAAAGGTTCTCAGCTTTTAGGAATTCATATGGTCAGACTGGACCCACCAGGTCATCTCAGAGTCTGCGACCTTAATCACATGCTCAAAGTCCCTTTACCCTGAAACATGCTGTAGTCGTGGGTTTGGGGAGTTGGGTGTGGACTGCTGGGCATGGGTGGGTGGGAGTGTTCTGCCTCTCATAGCTGCTTTACTAGTCTGCTGTGGCTCTTGTTACTGAGGAGGAAAGTCACTAGTCTGGGTCCACATGAGTGGCTAGTTTTCTGGTCTGAGTTAGCAGCTACACGGGTGACTGGGGAGCCATCTCCGGGTCGAGCGGTCAACTGTCCTGTGCAAAGATGGACTGTTAACTTTGCTCTCCTTGGGGCCTACCCTCACTGCCCTCACTGGAAGACTTTGCCAGACCCCGGTAAAGTAGGTTTGCTCGCCTTTGGCATCTCCATTAGAATAGTCTAGAGGTGTGTCCTGGAGGAGGGGTTGGGTGCAGTCCATATATATCCCAAGGACCTAGGTTCGTGACCCGGGTCTGGGGGAACTTGGTTAACCAAATCAAGTGAATCAGTGCTTCTCCCTCCTCCTCTCTCTGCCTGCCTGCCTCTGCTCACTTTATTTCTGCCTGCACCTTCCCTTTAAAAACAAGAAAGGACACAGAAAACTCTAAGAGGATCTGTTTAAATCAAAGAACTGAGTTGGTCTTCTCCACTGACTACTCTTGGGCTGCGTGGTCATCGTGTATATTAACCACATCTCTTTCTGTGTGTCAGCTTTTTCCTTTGTTTCTTAAAGGTCAGATGTCATGCACCCCCATCTAACAGAGTACTTTTAAAATAAAATGGCAAGTCAAGGCTTCAGGGGGTGTGTTAACCTTTGTGCCTTCCTCCCCATCTTGCTCCTCTAACATCATTAAGTCTTTATCTAGAAAACTCTGCCCGGACCCTGGCACCTCATCCTTCCAGGCGAGGCTGTGTGGACTCGTGCCAGGGTGGGGGTCCTCATGGCTCTGGGAGGACCTGGCACCCCGGTTGAGGAGCCCTACCGTCTTCTCATCCGGGGTTCCCGTCCTGGAGCTCATGTTCCTGGTGTCCAAGGCTGCGCCTTGTCAGTCTTTCCCAGCCTCCCGTGACTTCATAGATGCGGGGGTCCTGCTCAGCTCCCACCCAGGGACACCATCCCTGACGTGCAACCTGAGCCTCTCGTCTGTGGGCGTGCTGCCCTGGAGGCCCCGCCGTTGCGGTGTGTCTGCTGCAGCGTCTCACCACTGCTGAACCTGGTGAGCAAGGTGTCCACATCTGTCCGTTCCTCAGGACTGGGGAGAGGGCGCAGAGCATGCAGCTGTGGTGTAAAGATGAGAAATGAGAGAGGTACCTCCAGCAAGGGTCAGGGACCCTAAACGGCCATGGGAAAAGTAGGGGATGGGGACAGTGATGACTCCGTAAAGGAGGGGTAAGAACTATCAGGAGAAGCTAATGAAACATCTGCAGGGATGCAGGGAGGCCGGTGACCAGTGCGACAGCCCCACTGATCTGGGAACAGGTTCCTTTGCTAATGGATTCTGGCCTTTGCTGGTGCACAGTCACTGGTACGCAGGTTGGGATCAGGAAACCTTTGAAGCAGTGGTTCTCAGCCAGGTGATGCTGCCCCAGGGGACACGGGCACTATCTGGGCCAGAGGATGCTCATGGTATCCCGTGATGGGACCGGGGCTGCTGCCCACACCCCACAGAGCCCAGGACAGAGCTCTCCTCTACTACAAAGGGTTATCCCAAGGCATCAGTGGTGCCAAGGTTAGAAACCCTGCCTTAGTTAAGGATAATAAGCAATGTTGGACTTGGCGTAGAAAGACTATATTGTTTTTGTTAAAGGCTTTGATTTTCCTGTTAAAGGAAAGGTGCAGACATGCCCTGGTGGAGTAGTGGTTAGGTCTGCTGCCTCCATCCTAGAGTACAGGCACATGTATTCCACGGATCCAGGTTTGTGTCCCAGGGTCGGGGAGAACAGCCAAGATGCACAGTTAAAGTGTTTTGCATCTCTCGTCCTGCCTACCTGCATCTTCTCGCCTTCATTCCTGCCTGCACCTTTCATTTGGAAAAAAACAGTGGTACAAGCAGGAATGAAGGTGAGCAGAGACCAGCAAGAAAGAGGAAGAAGATACATTTATTTCGTTTTGTTGTTTCCTCCAACCCCGTGTTGCGAACCCCAGTCCTTAGGATGTATGTGGCTTCGAACTTCAACGCTAAGCCACCAGGGTGGCGCCCCTTGTTAAAGGTTTGCTGAAGAGAGAATTTCCCTGAGAAAAATGTTAGAGGAACTGATAGGGCTGTGATGGGAGATAACTTGAGAGGGAATTGGCTAAGAGTTCCATAGTTCCAGGCTGCAGAGGTGGGGGTTTCAGCCAGGGATGAGAGGGAAGTGAGCATGAGGAGGGCCCATCTGAGAAGTGGGGGAACTAGCCGGAATGGTCTGTAGCCTTGTCAAGACCCCGCAGCCGTGAGAACATGACCCAGACAGCCCAGGACACCCCTCCAGGGGAGGAGAGTGGGAGAGACAGGGTGGGTTTGGGGCGCCTGGCATACAGCATCCTCTGGAGCCTGGAGCCTTTCAAATTGGTGGCTGCCCAGAATCTGACCACAGCGCTGACGGGACCTCCAGTGTGTTGAATGTGGACTGTTCGGGGTGGCGGTACTACCAGGCAGCCAGCTCTGTTTTCTGCCGTGGGGATGAAAAGCGCACATCCCCCCCGCCCCCCAGGGTTTGTTGTGCACTGGGTCAGCTGCACGGCCTGCAAGAAGTGGCCCCAAACCACATCCCGGAGGGGTTCGGGAGGCCCTCGACAACCCTCTGCAATTACAGCCTTGCCCAGGCTCCAGAGGAGGCCATGCCTGCGCCTCCCTGCCCTTCGGTCAGTTGCATGGTTTTGCCAGACAAACGGTGCCAAGATGAGACTCCAGCACACCCCTTTGAAGAAGCGGGTCTGTGTCTAAAGATAAATGCTGATGTGAGCACAAAGGATTCTTCCCGCAAATGTATTTTTAGCCGTTTCAAAAATATCCTCGATGGGTTAGGTGGCATTCCAGACCGAATCTTGTGCATGTCTTTGATTGTTCCTGAATCCTCTGGGAAGCCTGCTCCTGTCCTCAAAATGTGTTCACAGGTGACAGCTGGTTCAGAAACCTGTGGGCTGATCTGTGTCCATGGAGGGCCAGCCTGGGGGCCACCTGCAGAGGTGAGACTGCGACCAGACCCTGGGTTCACTGCATGAAATGTACGCATCTCCATCTGCGTTTCATTTCCTTGAGTTGTATTTTCCTGAAGTAGGTCTGTTTGGGGGTTTGCTTTCTGCCCCTTTCCAAAGCCAGTGTCGAGTAACAGTGTATCTCACGGATTCAGGGATGGCCTGAGGACCGGATGGCCAGTGTCTTGGCATATGTCTCCTGCTGGGAACAGCTGAGTGCAGTGTTGTGTCAGGGTGTGGATTTTTTTCTGGTTTTTTGTTTTCACATGAAATCAAGATGCCAAAAGATGATTGTAACCATCTGTCTGACTATACTGATTTTGAAGCTCGACCAAACATTTCTATTCTTGAGTAGCTACTTCCACATCAGCACATGATGGTGGCTGCAAGGCTCTTTGGGTTTGGGGTTGGTTTTCTTTCTTGCCTCTCGGGTGGGTCAGTGTCCTTTCAGCAAGGAGGGGTTTCATTAGAAATTCACTCAAATTAAATGGAAAGGTCACTTCTAAAGTTATGGGTTCAACTTCAGTAAACTTGGAGTTATCAGTGGTGGTCTAGTTTTCTTTTCATGTGCATGTCTGACGGGGTGTTTTCAGTTGTGTAGAAATGTCCTTAATGGCTCACTCAGACAGAAGTGGCTTACGGCTTGTTATATCCAAGGAGGTGGGTATAGAGCACTAGGTTGCAATTAAGACTTGAGTGTAGTTAGTGTGTTGGTGGCCGGATCGTGTGCCCCAGAATCTATCTACGTTGATTCCGCCCTGCCAGTATTAGGCTTCAAGATGCACAGTCATTCTTGTTTAGTCACCGTTGCCTGAAAGATTGAATAAAGAAAAGCCCTGCCCCTCCAGGACCTCCCAGTTCATTGGTGAAGACTGACACAGGTGGCCCATTGAGCATAGCTCAGGCCTGCAGTGAGTGTCATGGAAATACTTCTTGGGGACACAGAACGAGTGTCCCAGGGAGGAGGAGGAGGTAAGGAGAGGGTCAGAAAATGATTCCCAGCAGGGTGTAGTCTTGAAGCATCCATTCAGTGGGGAATTTGGCCAGGAAGGAGGGTGGTTCATTCCTGGCAGAAGATCAGCATGCAGAGACATTGTGTGAAGCCTTTGTCTGACTGCAGGGACATTGGAGATGCCGGAGTGAAGGTTGCACACAGCTGGCTGGCCGGGTGGCAAGAGCAGGTGAGGAAGGACTCCGTTTTTAAGTGAACGAGCTTGAGTTTCCTTGTGAAGGCTAAAGGGGGACATTTTTGAAATGAGTTCTGGGGAGACTCGTTGCCACTGGCTGCAGGGTGATGGATGCATGCAGAGGGCAGCCAGTCTAGGAAGAAAGATGGCCAACAAGCCGATGGAAATAGATTGTGTTCTGAGTCGCTTCTCGGGGTGATTGAGTGTGGAAGATACAAGGAGGTTAAATCTAAGTGTTTGGGTTTGGAGGACGACAGTAGGCTGAATTTCTCTAGGATGACTCCTAGATTTTTGGATTAACCATTTGGGTAGGTAGACTGTGGTGCCATTTGTCAAGATGTGATGGTGTCAGAAGAGACAGGTTTTTGGGGGAAGGTGTTCTGTCCATGTTGAATTCAAACTTAAGGCATCCAAGAAAAGATAGCCAGGGGGGATATATGAAGACATGGATCTCTAATTTAAGACTGAATTGTACTCAGGAGAAAGATTTTAGAAATACGTCATCACCATATTTAGCAGAAATGACCCAGAGAGAGGAGGGAGAAGATTGAGTGGGAAGTCAGTCTGACTGAGTCCCACTTCTGAAGTTCTTCCCTTTAGGAAAGTATGTCATGGCACTGATTCCAGCCCGTTTCCCTGGCGCGTTTCAGATGACTTGGTCTACTTCCAGCTTTCCAGGACCACATGATGAAAAGCAGTTGCGGTTTTATTTTCATTAACAAAAACAATAATAAATAGCTCTTTCACATAGCCATCATGTGGGATAACAGGATGTGTAGTTGGTATGGAGCAGAATGTGAGACCAGAGGGTTGAGCATTGTGCCAGGAAGGAAGCTCCAGGCTGAACACCTGGGGGCCTTCTCACCTGGCCAAGTCATGCTGTCTCCATCACTCATCCTGTATTAGAATAGTGACCTACCAACACGAGCAGTGACCCTCCGGTCTTCTGGTAGAGTACCTCCGAGGACACTGAGTCACCTCAGGTTTTCTTGGTTATATTTGATTTTAGGGGGTGGCATTAGATACTAGGTATTATATCTTGATGCCTTTTGAAAACCTTGAATTGGTCTTTTTTTTTTTTTTTTAAGGAAAGGCGCAGGCAAGAATGAAGGCTGAGTAGGCAGGCAGGAAGAAAGGAGAAAGAAGTATTTTAATTTTATTGTTCATCTTGGTTGTCTTCCCCCCTCCTAATAGCCTGGCTCTGGATGCTAACCGGGTCCATGGGATGCATGTGGACTGCGCCTGGCCAGAGGCTGCTGACCGAACCTCTGCTTTACCAGGGCACACCATGAAATGGTCGGTTTTAGAATGGAAGAAATGTGGTGTTTTTCCCAACATTTTCAAATAATATGTGCTGCAGCTGTTCCAAATTATTAAAATAGGCAAGGAAGTATTTTTTGGTGAGTTATGTGGAATTTTACCGACTAGAAGGTTTTTTATGTGCTTTAAAATAGAATGTACTTTCTATTTGTGAAAAGCTGTTAAGATGAACGGGCTATTTATTCTTGTGAAATTTGGAATCCAGTTGGGGGAAACTGGTACCTGGCCCCGCCTCGTCGGAGAGTTGCTGAGTCCACAGTGTTAAAATGCTTAGCGTTGTCATGGCCATTTGGGGAGGAGTAATAATGTCTTTTTATAGAGTGATAAATGGTACACGCCTGCAACAAATGTGTCTCACAGCTCTTAAGTCTTCTTAGTACTGTTTTATCTTTGCTCCTCTTGGTACTTGATTTACAGCCAGTCTCCATCTTCCCCACTCTGTCCCCTGGTCACCATTTTTATTGATATTACCTGTTGAAATTTCCTTACTCTTTGATGAATCTCTTTATTTCTGCAGCGGTGCATTCAGGGACAAAATCACCAGTGCAAAGTGGTATATTTAAGCTGGTAAGAAAAAAATAAGGTGACCTTGGCTGTAATTATTTTCACTGATGGAACGCTAAGATTTCACATAATTTGCCTTTCTTTGAATAAACCATTAGGACCTATTATTACCATGTCATTTTATACTAATGTTTTTGGGCGATTTTAAAGTACCACATGGGAGATACTTAGACCCAATAAAAACCCAATGGAGGTGTGTCCCAGTGGAGCAGAGGTTCCATGCAACCCACAGGCATCCCAGGGTCTCCCATTCAAGATCTGGGGCTGGGCTCAAGGAGGGAGGCAGTGGGGAGGCAGGGCATGGGGAACAGCCAAGAGGAACAGCTAAATAAAATAAATACTTCTTCCTCCTCCCTCTCTCTGCCTACCTGCCTGCTTGCCTTCATTCCTGTCTGCACCTTAAAAAAAAAAAAGAAAGAAAGAAAGAAAGAAAAAAACACCAATGAGTAAGTAAACACCCTTCAGAGGACTTTTTACCTGAACCCTCCACCCCTTTTGTTAGGGGACTAATTCTTTAAACCTTATTTTGTTGGTGTTTTTTAGGTACATTAAAATACATTTATGAAAAAGTTCAATAGTACAAAAGGTTGAACATAATTCATTAGGTCTTGAGCTGTTCTATCCCCTTTTGGGAGCTACTAAAACTCTCCTCAGATATATTTATTGTTGCTTCTGAAGGTCTTGGGAGCTATTGAAAAGTTTTCAGCAGATGCAACCTGATGACTTAGTGGTTAAGTCTAGTCTCTCCCAGGTGCAGTTCACATACATCGCAAAGACTCAGGTTCTTGAATTCCTGCCAGGGAGAATAGCCAACAACCATTTTAAATAAAATATGTAAAAATGGTTCTTCCTCCTCTCCCTGCCTGCTTGCTCACCTTCATTCCTGCCTGTACCTTTCCTTAAAATAAAAGCATTCAGCAAGAGCATTTTTGTTTTCTGAATTTGTCAAGTGTGGGTCTTGGGTTGTGCACACAAGATTGATTGGGAGCCCGTGAAGAGAAGTGGGGCACTTTATGTGGAAATGGAAGTAGCAGAGATGAAGGGGAAGGGCTTGATTCTAGAATTCCATGGAAGTGGACTGACAGGCTGTGTAACCACTGGTGATGACCCTGGAGAGGGTCTGAGATGATTCCCCTTCAGAGGTACCTCGTCCTCTCCTCCACCTAGCCCCCGACTCTGTGACGCTATGGACAAGCACGTACCGCGGCTTTAGCCCATTTCATCATCTGCCAGAGGAGGCAAAACAGTGCCCTGCCTGCAAATGAGGTTCTGATAGGAGCCAACGTGGGCGTGTGACATGTGTCTGTCTCTGGAGGGAAGGTTTTCTGCTGTGCCCCACAATTATGCAGCTAAGCTTGTTTTGGAAACTTAATTAAATTGACTTAATTGTCATTGAAAATCAATGCTTCTTAAGTGATTGAGGTGTCGTTAGTGAGAAGTGATTGATGATTTAAGGTTTTCAGAAGTGATTGAGGGTGTCATTAGTGAGAAGGTAAAGTAGCAGAATTTGTGCCTTGATGTTTTAAGAGACTAATTCACTCCGGGTCCTAAATAAAGGTCCTTATAATTGGGAGGCACTTTTCACTCTAAATGAGGCAAGCTTTACTCTCAAAAAATAAAATTAGTTCTCTCACCATCTTTTTTTGTTTAATGAAGCGATTTCAGGTGATTGAGTTTAGACTCAGTTAAGTTTTGTATTTGTTCCCCCTGTTGGTGTGTGGGGTCCCTGGTGGAATTTATTGTCAGCCACTTATGTGTGTTGACTTAAGTATTTGAACACTAATGAGATTATTAATGCATCCTGAAGATCTAAATGTCTTTTGCTGTCTCCCTTACTAAATGGCCCATCATTTTTCATCAGAGCATTTTTATTTCTCAAGTGGGTGGAAATTTGAAGGTGCTTGTCCTGAAACTTTCACTAAAGGTTAAAAACCATGATGTTTCTTCATATTTACCCTGAAGTCTGTGTTTGTTTTCAGATCACTTCTTGAATTTATTTTAAAAAGAGGTTAGATGAACCCTGTTGGCCTAGCAGATCGGGCCATAGACACAGTCCATGTGCCTCCCAAGGACCCACATTTGAGACCTGGGCCCAGGGGAACAGCGAAGATGAACAGCTTATAACTGTTACCTCCTCTTCCTCTCTCTTCCCACTTGCCTGCTCACTTTCATTCCTGCAGCACCGCTCCAGAGAAAAAAAAGAGAGAGAGGTTAGTGTTTTCTATTAGTGTCAAACTCTCAATATTAATCATTTTAAAAAAATTTAAATAACATTTTTAATTAAAAAAATAAGAATAAGCTAATTTTGTTAAGTTTAAAAAACAAAATTAACTCTTGTAACCGTTTGTTGTGATTTTTTAAAGGAAAAGTTCAGGCAGGAAGAGAGGAGGAAGCAGCATTTTGCTTTGTTTATTTAGTTGTTCACACTGGTGGTTTCCCCCCTGTACCCAGAATTTGAACCTGGGGTATGTGGCCTGCGCTCCTTCTGAGGCAGTTGACCCAACTGCTCCTCCATCAGAGTGGACCTGTTGTAACCATATTTAAATGAATAGGTTAGTAAAAGTGTTTGTTTTCTAAGAATTATTTATTTAGAGGGAGGGAGCAGGCAGGCAGGCAGGAAGTGAGACGAGGAAGACGTGCCTGCCCATCCATTTAGGTGTTCATGTAGTTTGTCACTGGGCTGAGAACGTGAGTCCTTGGACTTTTCGTGGGCTGCACTGTCTGGAGCCTGAGACTTAACCAGTGGGCCACCAGGGCGTGCCTTTAGGTTAGTGGTGTTAAGCTCAGCCACATTGTTGTGGATTTTTCAGAATTCATCATCTTGCAAAACTAAAACTCCATACCCATAAATACCTCCTCATTTTCCACTCCCTCCAGTCCATGGCTACCACCATTTTACTTTCTGTCTTTAACTCCTCTCGGTGCCTCATTTGAGTGGACTCATGCAGCACTTATCCTTTGGTGACTCACTTGTTCACTTAGAATGTCTTCAAGTGTTGAATCGTGGCACAGCATTGCTTGTGTTTGTAAATCCTTCTCAGGGCTGAATGGTGTTCCACTGTGTATGCACTGCATTTGCTTACCATTCATCCACTGATGGACCCTGGGTTTGCTGACATCTTTTGACTGTTGTGTACTGAGTACTTTTATACTCCCTGCAGAAAGTCAAGTGTGGAAAACTATTCTTTTTAAGAGAGGGTGCAGGCAGGAATGAAGGGGAGCAGAGGCAGGCAGAAAGAGAGAAAAGGAAGAAGCGTTTTATTTAGTTGGTCATCCCAGCTGCTCCCACTGGCCCCAGGAAGCAAACCCAGGACTTTAGGATGTATGCTGACTACTCCACCAGGGTGCTCCCCGAAGAACTATCCATGATCCAGTAGGAATATGCACAGGAGCACAAGAAGGTGCTTGGAAAACGTGAGTTAAAGAAAACACTTAGAACAAGAGGTCCACGGCATATTATGCACATAATGTAGGTTAATTCTCTTTGTTTAGAGTATTTAATGGGGCCAGAACTCTAGAGAATTTCATTTTCTTTTTAAATATGCATTTTGTATGTTGGGAACCCCAGCCACAAAATGGAAAGGACCCCAACAGTGTCACCTGCGTTCTCAGAGTTATGTTGGAATATAGCCATTTACCATTAAATGCTTGATCTTTTCTAATCTGGTACAGCCATTGAATTTAGACTTAAATGATCTTTTTACACCCAACAAGGAGAAGGGTCCTGAACACACTTGGGACAGGGAACTTCAACTCATGATCTGGTTTAAATATAAATATGATTATGAACTATTATACTGAATTTTTTTACTGCACCCTATAGAAAATCCTTTGAAAAATGATATTTTTAAAGAATTGTCACACAGTTAAGGACAGGTAGTTTCTCAGGTACTCCCAACTTAGCTTCAATGGAGAAATTTTTATCTCTTTAATTTTTAAAAGTATGCATGGAGTAGTGGTTAGGTCAGCTCTCTCTGGCTGAGCACAGTCCACATTCGTCCCAGGGACCCGATTAACATCCCAGGGCCAGGGAGAATGACCAATGTGAACAGCTAAATAAAAATTGAATAAAGTGTGTCTACTCATTTCCTGCCTTCCTGCCTAATTCACCTTCATTCCTATCTGTATCTTTCCTTTAAATAATTTAATTAAATAGAAAAATGTATTGTAGTAACTGATTTATAAAATAAATCCGTATGTGTAGGTTGCCGTTTGTCATGCCAAATTACCAAAAGTCCTAATGGTGAAAGTTTTAAATGTGTCAGAACATACATCATTTTGAATTTTTTTTTTTTCCATTTGATGCTTATAGGGTGAACATAATGGAAAGCAATTTAAAGCTGGGTTTGGCATCTTCTGTTAACAACACCCAAGCTATTTTTGATGTTCAGACTCTTTCAACTCCTTCCACCATCCCTCTAACGTAGGAAGAGAGCCGTCAACCTTACAGATTCCACAGCAGATTCCACAGGAGATGCAGATGGCGCCCTGGGGGCACGTGGCCAGGTTGCAGAAAGGCAGGTGGAGGAGGCCTGGAGGCTCCGGAGCCGGGGGTGGGTACTGGAAGAGGGTCCCCCAGCATTGTTCTTATGAGCTGAGAGGCTGAATGAGAGCAGCAGCCCTCAGAAGAGATTAAATGACCCAAACCTGGATTGTAGAACCCAAGGGCATGTGCTGTACTTGAGAGCAGCAGCCCTCAGAAGAGATTAAATGACCCAAACCTGGATTGTAGAACCCAAGGGCATGTGCTGTACTCTTCCAGAAGTTTTCCATCACATCAGGGAAAGCCAAGGCTGTCTCGCATGGAACTTTTAATTTCTCAACAGTGTGTATTAGTTAGGGACCCTTTTCTCTTCATGACAAGTCACTAATCTGATTGAAAGATGAGGCCCCCACTTGAACATCCTGTTGTAAAAGGCAGACGTGAAGATCGTGTTTTAGGAAAGGTGTATAAACCATGCGGCCAGGGTGGTGGATAGTGTCTTCTGACAACTGATCCAATGTTGAGGGTTTCGGCCTTCCACCCCCAACTCATAGGCCTTCTGAGGTCACTTGCGAAAGTGCTGTTTCCCTGCACGCGCGGTGTGCTTCCCTCCTAGGAGAGGGAGAGTCAGCTGTGGAACGGTTGTTAGAATGTTGGGGTGATTTTCTGAGCCAGAGGTACAGCAGGGCTTTCCCTCCCAGGCAGGCTCTGGAGCTATGTGACAGTGACCAGATTCAGCTGGGAAAGGTCCTGTGATGTGTCTGGTCCCCATGTGTGAGCATCAGTAGGTCAGCCACATGGTGGCCGATTCCTTGAGCTGCCCTGGTGCTGAATGCCTGTCATTCCGAGTGCCCGAGTTTTCATTAGAATCACTGCAGGTTGGGAGACAGGCGTGTGGATGTTCTAACTGCCACCACCACTGACCACACTGTCTTTTGGGGACACTTTAAAGCTACAGCTGAGCCTTCAACAACATGAGTTTGAAGTATGTGAATCTGACACATGGGTTTTTCAATAAATAAAAGAACCATCCTGAAAATGTATTTTCTCATGATTTTCATTTAACATTTTCTTTTGCTTTATTGTGCGAATATAGTTGATGACACGCATAAATACAAGATAGGTGCTAGTCGACTGTGTCATTTTTCCAGTCAACAGCAGGCTCTTTCTAGCTAAGTTTCTGGGGTGTCAAGAGTTATCCTTGGATTTTCAGCTACGCAGAAGGTCAGTGTTCCTAACCCCCAAGGTGTTCAGGGGTCAGTTGTATTTCACTGGGCGAAGTTCAGTGTGTGTTACTGCGAAGATGAAAGCGCTTAAGCCATTTTGGGTGCTCCATCTTCATCATTGCTAACAAGCTCATGCCCTCGAGTCTCCCCCCACCAAAAAAAAAAAAAAACAAAAACCATGTCATCCACGCTGTCGGGACAAGAGATAACCTAACACGGTCCCCAAACAGGAGGGGTTAGCATGCCTATGACATTTTAACCAAAACCATCACTTTCAAAGGAAAGCTTTTGTGAAAAGTGTGTTATTTATGAACTAATCGATACTTTAACAAAGTGCCCCTCTCAGAATTTTATAACCATACAGGCACGCGCTATGAACAGAACATGCAAAATTTTCAAGGTAAGGACCTGTCAGTATTTTTACAGGTTTGTGAATGGTGGGTTCATATTCTAATGCTAAATTTAACAATCAGTTTGATGCCCTGTGTGTAG
This sequence comes from Solenodon paradoxus, assembly GCA_004363575.1. Classification (NCBI taxonomy): domain Eukaryota; kingdom Metazoa; phylum Chordata; class Mammalia; order Eulipotyphla; family Solenodontidae; genus Solenodon; species Solenodon paradoxus. Next base: position 205,350 of record RJWH01001775.1, on the reverse strand, counting down.
CTTTTACATTTTACGTATTAACTGGGGAAGGAGAAGATTGCAGGGTATGTACCCATTGTGTAAAGAGAGATGGCATTGACTATCTTGGTTCACGCCAAAGTAGGAAAAACGAACGCCTTCAATATAGTGCAGAATAAAAAAATAGTAGAATCAGGCCTGACATTGTAGACAAAGTAGAAAAATGTGACCAGATACCCAGAGAGCCTCACGTGCTGCCTACCTGCAGATGGTCGTCCAAGAAGGCATGGGGACAACTGTCACCAGGAGCCGGGGGTCCCTCTGTGCCCCCTGCAGGGAACTGGATGGTTCTCTGCTCTCCTACGGGATTGCTTTCCTTCCCAAGGGGAAGACCCAGCTTCCGTCCTTCCTTCTCACCGAGCCTTCCCCACCATGCTCTGACAGAGAGAATATGGGCTTTCTAGAAAGTTGAGGTTTCCAAGGGTTTGAACCTATATAGGCTCGCTACGTCTTTTTTTTTTTTTTAATTGGTGAAATGGACAGGAAATTAACCACTTTAAGGCGCACAGTTAAGAGGCCGTCAGTGCCGTTTGCAATGCTGTGTAGCAGCCCCGTGTAATTCCAAACTGCTTCCATGAGTCCACATGGAGGCCCTGTACCCACTGAACTGTCACTCCCCATGTCACTGTCACAAGCATCTCTCTGTGTCTGTAGATTTGCTGGGTATGTGAACTTTAATGCAGTGGAGCATTTGCAGCGCTCACCTACAGCTCGTGGCAGGTGGCAGCATTTCGCTGTGTTCCGTTGTATGAATACCCCGCGTCTTCCTCAGCTTCTGCCTGAGGATGGACGTTTGAGTAGTTTCCACTTCAGACTATTGTGAACATGCTGCTGTGTGTTTGTTTACCTGTTTTTAATTCTTTGGGGCGTAGACTTAGAATTGTTGGGTCATCTGGTAACATCTCTTTTATGTTTATAACCTTTTGGGGTTCAAAATCTTTGCAGCACATAGTATACACTTTCTGACATTTGAAAAGTTAACAGGGACGTACAATCCTTTGCTTGTGTTCCTGGCCGTTGCTATAAATATAAATGATTACAAATTGCTGTAATGCAGTGCAGATGTTTCCCGGATATTTGGACTCTGTCTAGTGTTTCTTGCTTTTCTTTTTCTCTGCTGCACTGCCGTGCCTTGCCGAAGAGGAGGCGGCTCTGGAATTAGGTTCCCTGGGTTCAGCTCGCACCTCGCCCTCTTACCGTGTGACTCTCTGCAAAAGTGTATCTCTGTGCCTCCTTTTTCTCCTCTGAGATCAAGCAGGTGGTCGGCGATCCTGTGAAGCCCCTGGAGTTATCCTGAGTATTAAAGGACTTGGCCTCATGTGTTAGGAGTTTGCCTGGGTTGTCGTGACCTCTGTCTGTGGTCTAAACGTCCCAGTCAGACTGTGTTGATCCATGTTAGTGACAGATTTTATCTTAATACAGTCTCATTCTGAGATCCAGGGGGTTAAAGCATCAACAGGAATTTGGGGGACACAATTCAGCTCTTGGCCAAGTGTACACTTCGCATGAAAGCTGTCTGGTGACTGGTGGTGGATTTCTTTGGCTTCGAGCCTGGAAACCAGGTACCCAGACTTCACTCGTATTTCTTGCAGAAGAGCAAGTACATGTTACGTCCATGTGGAGGAAGCTTAAGGCATTAGATCTTAATTCCTCTCTGTCACCCGTGTTTTACTTCTCTGAGAATTTTGCTGAATTTTGGGCTGGACTTTTATTCTAGAAAGTACTGAAGGAATACGTAGCCCTTTTTAAAAATGCCCAGCCTTACACCTGTATAGTGGTATGATGCAGTGTTCCTGAAGTGAAAAAAACAAAAGGCGCACCCCTGTATCTCAGTAGCTAAGATATATGCCATGTAAAGAGGACTCAGCTTTGAGACCCGAGCCTGGAGGGAGAAAAAAATCAAACCCCTAGTATATTCAAATTGATCGTGTTACTTTTTAAAAGTTGTAGTTAAATAGACATAAATAGACCATTTTAACTGTCTTTAAGTATGCAATTCAGCATCTTCAGTGCACTGGCAGGTGCATCCTGGTGGAGTAACAGTTTGGTCCTCTGACTTTGGCTGGCGCAGTCCGCATGCACCCCAGTGTCCCGGGTTCACGTCCCAGGGCCGGCGGGAACAACCAGCATGAACAACAAAACGAAAAGAGAGTGCCCCCTCCTCCCCTCTCTTCCTGCCTGCGTCTGCTCCCCGTCATTCCCACCTGGCCTTTCCTCTGCAAACAGATGAATGCATTAGCAGCAGTGTCCAACCACAAGCAGTCTACTCCAAACTTCTCCCCCCCAGCAGAGACTCCATCCCCCTTACACAGCAGGTCTCCACCGCCTTGTGTCCACTTACCCCATGTCCCTTCCTGGCCGATGCGAACGATATGTCCGCAGGGAGCAGGGACTGGGGCTGGAGCTGTCATACTGTCTTGTCTTCATTCTTGCCTGCCTTTCTTCGCACCCCCTCTCGAAGTGGCCTGGTCCATCTGTACAGAATGACAAGACTGGGGAGCACATGGGTGTAGGGGTGAAGTGTGCAGCATGCGCGCTCGGGCGGGTTCTGCTAAAGCTCAGCCAGGCGCCCCCCATGTGGGTAGAGGGGAAAGTTCACTCCCCGAGCCCCCAGGGCCACGTGTAACCGGCGTCCCCGTGTCCCCTGCAGACCTACATCGGCTCCATCATCGCCGCCGTGAACCCCTACAAGGCCATCGCCGGCCTGTATGCACCGGACAGCGTGGAACGCTACAGCAGATGCCGCCTGGGCGAGCTGCCACCCCACATCTTCGCTGTGGCCAGCGAGTGCTACCGCTGCCTCTGGAAGCGCCACGACAGCCAGTGTGTCCTCATCAGGTAACCCTCCAGCGCCTGCCACCCTCCCCGCTGGCCCCACAGGGGCGCTGCCGCGGCCACGGGCAGGCTTCCTCGCAGCGCCGCCGCGTCCTGGGCTGGGGAGCGTGACCGCAGTTTTCAGAGCCTGGGGCTCACCCGGAGGAGCAGGTGGGTCTGTGGCAGGTTCGTGGACTCTCGGCCTCCCCATGATCGCCCCACGGAGTTTTTGGTGTTTCTTTTGGTTTGTCGTAATTGTCTCACTGAGGTGTGTTTCATCGGTGGAGGAAAACGGTGCATCATCCTTTCAAACTTAAGATGTTGATATTCTAGGCTGCACCCTGGTGGCGGCATGGTTGAGTCCCCCGCCATTGGCTGAGAGCGCAGTCCACATACATCCCAGGGGCCCAAGTTCATGTCCACAGTCCAGGGGGAAACAACCAAGATGAAGTCAATAAAGTGCTTTTTCCTCCTCTCTCTTCCTGTCTGCTCACCTTTATTCCTGCCTGCCCTCTCCTGTAAAAAAAAAAGGGGTGCCACACCCTGCTAGAGTAGTGGTTGGAGCCGCCACCTCTGAAGGAGCTCAGTCCACGTGCATCCCAATTCCACAAGTTCCTGTCCTGCGTCCGGAGGAGCATCCAAGATGAGCAACTAAATAAAGAATGAATGAAATGCTGCTGCTTCCTCTCTCTGCCTGCCTGCTCACCTTCTTTCCTGCCTGCACCTTTCCTTTAAAATTAAAAAAAGCAGTAGAGTTTACTTCTTTTCAAATAGTTCTTACAATTTGGCGACTAAAATTGGCCTCGTCTCTGTTTTCGTGACATTGAAAGCAGACATGCTGCATGTCACGTTCAGTGCAGTTTCTTGGACTGGCCAAGCACTTCTTTCACGTGTCCTTGCAGACAGTAATGGGTGGAGCCGAGCTGGTAGGAAAGCCCACACTGCACTCACCCTGCCTGTATGCAGGGTTCTGACCTCTTCTAGGCAGCTTTTCAGTCCAACGTGTACAAAACAGTTGTATTTTTCAAGAGGTTAGGGGAAGGCAGGGGATTTGGGGGTTTGGAAAGGACAGCATCTAAGACACTTCTCCCACTCCGGATTTCTGGTCCCCTGGAAAGAAGGCTCAGGAGACAGATGGAAAGCCATATGTCAGCTCCAGACTTCCAGCCAATCAGGCTTGCTCACGCTGCAGCCCCCAGTGAGACAGACCCACCTGGTCGTGGGAACAGGCAGGTACCTGCCCTAATCACTGTGGGAACCCAGTTCCCAGATGGTGAGGAACAGGCCAGCCCTTCCCCCAGCTCACCTGGCAGAGAGGCTGCTCCTGTTCCTGAGCTGGGAGGAGAGGGGAGGGGCCCGCAAGCCAAGTGAGACCCCACTGTGAAACACCAGCACCTGGAGCCCTTGGGAGGTGCTCACGCTGGGTCCTGTGCTATCTGCTTGCAGACGGGTAAGGATGGTGGCCACCAGTCTTGGAAGGGTTGCTGGGCGTTAATGCTGTGCCTAGAACTTTCCAGGCATCAGCTGGTGGAAACCATCCAGCTGCTCTTTGAAATGGGATCTGTGATGTCGAAAGGTGCCACACAGGAATCTGCCTTCAAGGATTGCGTTCTTCCTGGCACTTTGTACCATGACTCTGCGTGGGCCCTGGCTGTTGTCACCGGTTAGAATTATACAAATGTGAACCACAAAACGTGTCTTTTTTTTTTCCTTCATTTCTTCCCTCTCTTCCTCCTTTCTCTGCCCACCTGCCTGCCTCTTCAAGAAGGGAGACATCTGGGCAGATACCCTTTTGTTACCTCACCTAAGCTAGCTGCAGGACAGTGCGGACGGAGACCGTTGCTTTACTCAGCTCAGTAAATCGGAATCATCATAACTTCCCCTTCATCACCGAGAGGAGGCCAGAAACGACTTGCTTAACCCAAATCCAGGGGTTTGAAGAGTCACCTTCCCAGTAGAGTAACTGGCTTTGGGACTAGAAGACGATTTGGAGTCTCTTAAATAACATCGCTGAAGTCAGAAGCTTGAATCAAAGTCACTGTGTTAACATATAGAACATGAGTTAATAAAATTAACAGAAAGAAACAATCTGTTTTAAGAAAATTGAGTTTTCTACACGTTGGTACCTAAATATGTGCCATTGATAACTACTTGTGTTTATTCTCTCCAGTGAGGGAAAAAGAGACCTTGATTAATAATCACTTGCTAGACAGTAGCTTAAGAAGAAAGTAAAAAATCCATTGCGATCACTGTGCGTGCTCGCGTGCCTGTGTGTGTGTAATAAAGCGGAAAGGGGTTAGCATTTTTATGCCAGAGACGGTGGTATTTAAAGATTAGAGGGGGTGGGTGCAGGGTGGGGAAAGGGGGGACGGGGAGGAGGTCCCCAAACAGAAAGGCCCCATTGTGTGTAATGTGTGAAAACAGTCACTGTGATTATCTAAATTAACTCAAGAAATGGAGTCTTTAAGAACAGATTTCTTATTAAAACGTGTTTGAGTTTTTAATAGGTTTCTGCAGCAGTTTTTCCAGCGGGAGTTTGGGCTGGGGGCATGAAGGGAAGTGTGAGTATAAACATATCAGGATGCGGTAGGAGCGCTGTTCGGATTTCCCTGGGCATCGCCTGCCCCCTGGTGTCTGCAGCGTGTCGACTACTTTCCACACATCCTCAAGCTGAAGCCTGGGAGTCAGGAACGAAGCTTACTTAGAACCAGAAGGATTTAGTGGTTTTTCTCTCAGTTGGCAAACCCAGGCCAAGGCCCTCCCTCGCGGTCGGTGGCTGTGTGTGTGTCTCGGCTTCAAGTAGAAGCCTCTTGGTTGGTCTCACTTTCAAGGATGCTGCCTCTCAAGCTGCAGTTTGGTTTTACCTTGTGTGCAGAGTTCAGTGAGCGCTCAAGTTACAGTTTTTAAACATCAGCCTGTCCATTTCAAGCTTGGGGACCATTCTTTGTCGAATGACACAGTCAGGGTTTGATCTTCTTGATCTAGAACATCTTACACCGACGTCAGGGTTTCTTGCATTGTGCTGGGCAGACAGTTTCATGTCTGAGGGTCCTTTCAGTGTAGGTGTAAAGTACCTTGTGTAGGCAAGGTCAGAGGCTAGGTGATCCGTGACGTGACCTGCCAGCGGGCACAGGCAGTCGGCCAAAGGATGGACGTTCATGGCGACGTCCGCTTTAGGGCTTTGCTGACGCATGCTTGGGTGTTTCAGAACTGGAGCAGTGTCTTCTGAATGATGCCTGTTTTGGAATGATGATCAGGTGTTTTCTCTTCCAAGAACAGATGTAGAAATAATTGAATTGGGACAGTGAACAAAACGTGAATCCTGGATTAGAAAGGCGCCAACCAGGGGCAGCCTGGTGGCTAGCAGGAGAGTGTTCTCCCCTCTGACTGGCCACAGTCCACATACATCCCAGGGGCTCAGGTTCATGTCTTGGTGTAACAACCCAGACGAACAACTAAACAAAAAAGTGCTTCTTCCTCTTTTCTCCTGCCGCCTGTCTCTGCTCGCCTTCATTCCTGCCTGCACCTTTCCTTTAAAAGAAAATGAAGAATAAGATCCAATCACTGCCCTTCAGGAACTTGTGTTCTGATGGGAAGAAACTGGTGTTAAGAATTTCAAGGCAGGCCCACCCTGTTGGCCAGTAGTTTAGCTCACTGGGCATAGTCTACATACATCCCAAGGTCCCCCGTTCGAGACCTGGGGCCGGGAGAACAGCCAGGATGAACAACTAAGTGAAGTCTTTCTCTTCCTTCCTGTCTGCCTACCTAATAGAAAAGTTTCAACATGGCCTGCCATCCCCCACCTGCAAGTGTGTACACGTTTGCTCAGAAAAGGTGGTGGTTGGTGCTCAAGAAGAAGAAATACTTCATGGAGAAGATGACGCATGATTACGTGTCATAGGATATATATTTAGGAATGCAGCGGGCTCAGGGAAAGAAGGGCATAGGGGCATTGGCAAAAGCCTTGATATTTGGGAAACCGGGATAAGCGGGAAAGGAAGGTGTGTGCCTAGAAGACTGGGGCTTTGGAAGGACAAGGAGGAGGTAGGAGGAGGTAGGTTGGAAAGGCAGAGAAAGGGAACTGAAGCGCTTTCCTGTGTCAGCCTCAGAGAAGCCCAAGAGTGCTCTTCTGGGGAAACAGGCCCAGAAGTGCTGGGCGACTCCCACTGTGAGCAGCAGACAGGATTTCAACTGCAGTCTGGGGCGTCAGTCATTGGGGAACAGCCTCTGCTTCCTGGTGTGGGGTTGTCCTTTCTTGTTCAGGCCCTTGAACTAAATCCTCTGGCCAGCAAGTGAGCGGGAGGTCTTTTAGCAAACAAGGGGTGGTCGATGTGTATTCTGAGAAAATCTTGTGAATCAGAGAAACTGGAGTATCAGCAAGGTATTCGTAAAGGATACGGAAGGTACTCTTTAGTCTTGTCTGCCCTGGGGGAAAACGAGCTGCTGGGTTCCAGGAAACTTCATTTACAAGAGCATATGTTGGGGCACACCCTGGTGGAGTAGCAGTTTGGACCTCTCCCTCTGGCAGAGAGTACCATCCACACACATCCCCAGGACCCGGGTTTACATCCCAGGCCAGGCCATGAACCTTTCTCCTGCCCCTCCATTCGTATCTCACTACCCCGCTGCCATCACCTCTGTCTCCCTGCTTCCTCTCTGCCTCCCTGGGTCTTCTCACCCAGCTGTCAGAATGATGCTTGAAACCCTGGAACCTGATCTCGGTCGTCTCCTGCTTAGAAACTGTCTGGTGACTGTCTATCCTGCCTACAAAAAAACTCCAACATTTCTAACGTGGCCCTCTCAGTGTTTTGGAGTCTCTTTCTTTCTCTTTCATTTTCATTATTATCTTTCTAAAGTTGGTTAACTGGGTGAGCTCATCTTCTCAGGAGCCCACCTGTGTGATGTCACCATGTCAGCACGGAGGGTTGGGACAGGCGTTGCCTGGACTAGTGAGAAAAATGAAGACCGGGTACATAGGTGATGTGCTTGCTGTAAGTGAAGGTCAAACAGCTTTGTAATTGCTGAGTTACTGTTTTACCAGGGCTGGAAGGAAGGAAAGAGATAGAATCCTTGCATCACTGAACCCTGGGCTAGGATGACATCATTCCTGAGAGCAGGGATTCCACGGGCAATGGGACAGAGAGGTGCTTCAGCTGAGCCAAACAGCACAGCCAGCTGGTTAAATTTGTCCTGTTAAATCTCGATTTTATTGGTGTTTGATTGTATTTCATTTGCATTCACATTTAGTGCTGTAATTATGGCTAGTTTCACGTAGTCATTGTAATGCTAGAGAATATAGACCATCACATAGAATCGTATATACTTACCTTGTGCATCATTGTCGTGATGGTTCATTTGAAAATATTGGAAGGATAGCTCATGATCCCACCTCCCCACCGCCAGCCCACTCCCCAATTTAAAAGTTCCAGTTCCTTTCTTCACTGAAAAGCAGTGGCCTCTCATCAGGACCCAGAATCTTCCCTTGGATTCTCCCCTGCTGTGACTGTAGGCTGCTCCATCCAAGGCAGCAAGCATTTTCCTCTTGAGGTTCTTTCTCACTCCTCCCCATCCTTCAATTCCACCTGTACATATCTAGATGTGGCCATCGAAATGTCATTTCCCCAAAAGGTCTTCATTGAACCCTTACTAAACTAGCAACCCTCCAGGTCCCCAGATTCATCCCCAACAGCTTAACCATAACTCCTGTGATTGTTCTCACTCTCCTGCTGGGTCACAAATGCTGTCCATGGCCATTTTGCTCGGGATCGTTTTCTGGCCCTTAGCGCCTGACTGCCTGACTCGTGGTGGGCATAGGAGTGTTTCAGGAGGGAAGGAATACCTGCCTAGATGCTCTTTCTCCGTAGCTTCAAAGATCACTTGAGTTTGACTTTCAATAAATTGCTTTCAAAGGGAATGTTGAAGTCGTGGGCCCAGGGGAGCGGGAGGGGAGGAGCGAATTAGACAAGTAAACTGCCTGTGAGAGTCCCGTTTTGTCTTATGATCTCAAGATAGGTGAGAACTTGGCGGTGGCTGTAGTGTGAATTATAGACTGAGAAGCGATTTCAGTATTCTAAAATGAAAACAGCATTGTAAAATACAGGAATTTAAAAAGGTAAATTAAAAAAAAAAAAAAAGGTGTGAAGTCCCAGGTATTTGTTTTTGCAGCAAGCAGGACATTTTCTTCCCGAGAGGTGTGTGTGTGTGTGTCCATCCATCTGTCGCCAGGACCCCTCAGCCTACCTGACATTAAATCGCTTTAACGAATTCCCACACCTACCCAAGTCACTTCCAGAGTGAACGGAGTTACTTCAATTGGCCTGGACCAATGAAGACTCCCCCCAGCACCCAGCTGGGCACGGGTGGGTCACCTCTGAGTCACTTCCTCTCCTTTATTACACGCACTTCCTCTTTCATGATAACTTCAGGGTCTTGGCATTCACCCAGGCTGCAGCTGTAGAATTAGGAGAAACTGCTCTGTTTAACTTGCCCATATAGCAGTTTTTAACCTGAGCGATGGTATCGCTGTCCTGTTACCTGTCTTTACTTTCCTTTTTCTTGTAAACACCCCGCCTCTCACTTCTGCTCCTGTGGTTCCCAGCATGGCGCCTTACACAAAACCGGTTGAGTTTCTCTCCAAATGGCTCTCGTGTCCATCTCCAGCCTGGTTGAACTTGTCTTGGCGCTGGCCTCCAGAGCCTGGATTAGGTGCATTCCCGGAGGGACCCTCGCTCCTGGAGCTGTGTTCCAGAAGACCTTGATGCGCTCACTCTGCACCTTCTGTCTCTGGCAATGGCCTCTGGACCACCCAGCCCAGTTCCTTCCCCCTCTTTCTCCACCGCCTCTGTTCTCCATCTGAGCAACTCCAACCAGAACCCTAATCCTCTACGAGTCCTTCCAAGCTCATCTGCCTTCTGTGCTTTTTTCCCCCTGCTCAGCTGATCCCAATCCTTGCCCTTTCCTCTTTGCTGTATGACAGTCCTTGAAGGTATAGCCCCTACCTTCATCTCTGTTTGACCTCTACTCTCTCTGAAGTGTTGGTTCACTTCTTATTAACTGATACAAACACGTGACCGCAGACCTCAGACCTCAGACCTCAGACCTCAGACCTGCGCAGAGTTCTAACTGAGCCCCTGACCACTGCCTCCCTGCTAGGATGAGGGTGGGAACAAAATGGCTTAGGGTGGGTTGAGTCATTTTGTCCCCTCGATGTTTATCAATGATTATGCTTGTGTTCATATAAACCTGCTTTAAGTTTCCCAGAAAGTTACTCTGCTCATTTATCTCACAAAAACGTACCGAGTGCCTCCCTCCAGCCAGGCACTGGAATACTCTGGAGAGCAGAAGGAAGAGTCTGGCTTCTCCATTGCACCCGGAGCCGCACAGGTGCTTACCAGGCGGAGCACGTTTGCTTCCCCTTAACTCAGCTTTCAAGACCGAGACCGGAATGTGGATCTCTTCTCCCTTTCCACAGCTCTGTGAATATATTGCAGTGACATTCGCCTCGCTGCAGTTTGTTTGTTTTCTTTTTTAATGAATACGTATACTTAGAAGCTCAAACTTGCGCATTTTGTCTTGCAGTGGTGAAAGTGGAGCAGGAAAAACTGAAAGCACTAAGCTGATCCTCAAATTTTTGTCAGTCATCAGTCAACAGTCTGTGGAATTGTCCTTAAAGGAGAAGACATCTTGTGTGGAACAGGCTATTCTTCAGAGCAGGTACTACTTTATCGAGTTTCTTGCTTCCCTACTAGGAGGATTCACTTTCCTCATGATACAGCTTATTAAAGGAATCTTAAAATTTGTTGCTGTTTTCTTTTTTTGACTTCTCTTATACCATTATTCTCAAGAAAATGCACACACACACACACACACGCACACACGCACACACCCACGCACGCATACACCCACCCACCCCCCACTTCTGGTGGTCTGTGCAACAGCGCCATCTGGTGGGAGTCGCCAGGATTCCTCCAGGTGGAGCCAGTTTGAGTTGCTGAGCAATTCAGAGAACATTCTACAGCCCCCCCACACCCCAGAGCCCCCGATTTGCTTTTTGGAGGCCTCGGTAGCGGCAGAAATGTCAGCTTCCCACCACTGTGTAACAGACAACAGAGGGTATAAGCATGGAGCTGAGGAAGAGCCTGTGTGAACAGATGGCACTTTTGCGGCCTCTCGTGGCCACAGGTCAGGGCTGCTTTGATAACAGGGACACCCAGGATGCTGAGAGAGGCTGGCTGCTGGGTGAGGTATCTGGATTTTGATTTAAACTGGCAATGCCCAGTGTCTGCTGTGTGCCTGAGAAGCCTTTTTTTTTCCTTTTAAGAATTCATACTCTTGATAGTTTTTTATTGTAGTAAAATGTGCACAGCATAAAATGTGTAATTTTAAACACTTTTCAGTGTATGACTTAGTGGCAGTGAGTACGTCACACAGTGCCATGCGCCGTCACCGCCGTCCATCTCTAAAACGTTTCATCTTCCTCCTGCAGCCTGGCATTCTAATCTGATTAGAACTCAGACACATTGTTTTTTTTAAAGAAAAAAAAGAAAGGAAGGAAGAAGGCAGGGAGGGAGGAAGGACAGAAGCACTTTTGTTTTTGGTGATCCTGGCCCAGCCCCTCCAGCCCCCCCAGGCCCCCCCAGTCTCAGAACTGGGTCCCTGGGCTTTCCGAGGTTCATGTCCCAGCTGCAGGCTTAACACTGCGCTCCCGGGGTGCACCCACACAGCATTGCAGCTGCCTTCAAGTTACAATGGCAGGACTGACTACAGGAGTCCCCCTTTATTCTGAGGTTTTACTTAACGGGATTTGAATTCCCTGTACTCAGTCAACAGCTAGAAATATTATGTACTTACCTTTGAGAGAGCCCACACTCGTATCACTTTCATCATAACATATTATGGTTATTCTATTATTATGTTAATCTCTCCTGTGACGGCTTCATGCATGTACAGGAAAAGCAGCCCATCTACGGCTCACACCTACCCCTGGTTTCAGGCACAACTGAGGTGGACGAACTACTCCCCCCCGGGCAAAGGGGGATTATTACCATTGCAGTAGAAACCGCATGGCCTACAAAAACCAAAAAGTATTAATTTATTACCTGGTCTTTTACAGAAAAAGTTTGCCTCCTCTGATCTGATCCCACGTTAAGGTTGGCGAAGACCCATGTGCATTACATGAATTTCCCCCAGGACATACAGCGAATGGGCTGCATTTCCCAGACAGGAGCTTATTAGCATTTTCTTGAATTTGAGTTGGGTTTTTCTCTCCACCATCCTTAGCTTGTCCCCGCAGCCCCGGCTGCCTCGTGCCCCCCTGGGCCAGAGAGACGCCCCTAGCTGTGAGCGCCGTCTGCCAGCACTGCCAGCTGCCAGGGCTCGCGGCGACCGGCGACACAGGCCTTTTCCAGTGCGCGCTTGAAAATCGGGCTCTTCTGTGAACAGAAGCCTTTGGATTTCAGCGTCTTCGTGCGGCTGTGGTTTTGACCCTCGTGAGCGGGGCGCCCGCCGTCTGGACCACGCTCACTGCTGTTCTCCCTTCTCGCACAGCCCCATCATGGAAGCTTTCGGCAACGCCAAGACGGTGCATAACAACAACTCCAGCCGCTTTGGGAAGTTCATTCAGCTGAACATCTGTCAGAAGGGCAATATTCAGGGCGGGAAGATTGTGGATTGTATCCTCCTTCATTTAGTGTGTCCTCTGGTGTTTGACCCTGAGAGTGGGAGCCGTTCTAACCGTAAGGACCGATGGAGAATGTGATCTCTTTCTCGCCGGTTCTCCCTCACTCTTGCCCTCATATGACTCTGCTTGAGCGCTTCATGACTCCAGGAGATGAAGAACCGTTATTCTTTGGGAAATCCCTACTCCCAGGCCCATAATCTGAAAAATTGGAGTCATCATCAAGACATCCAATATTATGTGAAATCAATTTTATCAAATAGTGTAGTACTTCCTAGGGCACGGTATGTCATTTTAAAATTGGATTTAAATGAAATAATCTGATTTGCATGCTGGCCTTTGACACTGGAAGGCTTGATTAGAAAAGGAATGGGGAATTGTGATTATTTGGGTAAAAAAGAATAGAAAACAAGAAACGAATGGAGCATGTCTTAGCCTGGTTTCGTTCCTTGACTTACCATTGCTTTTCACATGAAGATTTATTAGAAAAAGTAAGTCAACATGATTTCATTGTTTTCTTCCACAATCCCAATTTTTGGAAATGATTGGTTTTGTTAATCAGGCAGAGGAAACCTCTCTGACTAGAAATCTGATTGCTCTCCACAGAACCGAGTAGTAAGGCAGAACCCTGGGGAGAGGAATTTTCACATATTCTATGCGCTGCTGGCAGGGCTGGAACCAGAAGAGAGAGGTGAGTGGAAAGATGACAGCAGAGAGGCATTTTCCCTTTAAATATTTACATCAGAAAACAAAAAGACAATCTGTTGGGATTGTGTTGTTTTTTCACCAAAGCAAAATGCATGATCGTACCAAAGGGTTCTGAGTTTATTTTAGAGGCAGTGAAGATAGAGGGGAAATCATCCACATATGAATGGTGGGCTTTTTTGGTTTTGGAGTTTTAGTACTTTCCTGATTTAAAGGATCTTCAGAAAAATGTTTAATGTATAATATATAGTATGCACTGCTTATGTGTAATGACATACCTGTGAATATATATAGTATTACAATTAGTTTTACTTTATTTTTTGAAGAAAGGAAAGAAAGGCAAGGAGGAAGAAACATTTTTGAGGGAGAGAGGAAGGGAGGGAATCTTTATTTATTTTGGTTTTTCACCCCCACCCTGGATCTTGGATCAGGAACCTGTCCTTGGGCTTTACATGGGTCATATGCCAGCATCTCAGCCACCTGAGCCAAAGAACATGCTCCAGTTTTACTTTTAAACCACACCCAACCCAATTTATAAACATTGGGATTTTTCTAAGAAAATCAAAGTAAGGTTTTCACCCATTTTCTTTTTCAATAACATTTTCTGCTATTTTAGTTTAATTCAGTTCTATTTTTCCTAGATGATGGCGTGAACTTTTTTATTAATCTTAGTAGGGGATTGTTATTAAATTATTTATGTACTATATTTTTAAAAATCACAAAAGTGGAAGCTCTTTTGGAATCTCTTATCCTAGCCAGTCAAGTACTGATGTTGTTTTTCCTTTCGTTGTTGCAGAAGAATTTTATTTATCTGTGCCAGAAAACTACCACTACTTGAATCAGTCTGGATGCATTGAAGACAAGACAATCAGTGATCAGGAATCCTTTAGGGAAGTTATTGTAAGTTGCTTTCTTAATTTCCATTAAAAGAGATATATCTTTCTCTATTTCAAAAACAATATTTTTAATAAGTAATTCCTTTGCACCACTAGGTGAGAATAAGTACTTTCTTCTCCTTCCGAGTTATGATAAATAAAAACTGTCCTAGGCTGGAAAGACTTTAAGGAACCCCCTTTCCTTAGAAGATGGGAGGATGTCTGTATCATTCAGCAGAGATGGGTGGTCAGCTTGGAATCGTGTATTCTAACTACCAAGCCAAACCCCTGGACTGGGCACTGGAGCTAGTAAACCCTAGGTTTTTTAGTTTATAAGTAACATATTACTTTTCATGGCTTTCAGTGCTAAAAATAGATCCATCAACCATTAGACCAGGTAACTCTTAGACTCCTGCCAGGTTCTCGATCTAATTTTGGAAACCAGTTCTGACTGCCTGTCCTCTGACAATCGGGCGTGGACCTCTGCAGCCTCTTGCAGCTTTGGAATTTCACAAAGCCTTGCTCTGAGTGGCCATTTGCAGGAAGGGCTTTGTTAACAGTTCCTCCTGGTGGAGTCGGGCCAGTAGGTTTCCTCTGCTGGGTTCGGTCCTTTGCCAGAGTGACTGTGGAGCAGCTGCCCGGTAGCTCTGGGTCAATCCGTCTTTATGGAGGCAGCCGCGTCTGGTCAGCACTTACCGTCCAGCTCCCGTGGGCCGTCTTGAGTGCTCCTAGCGACCCTTTGAGAAGTAGGAGCCAGGCTTGTCTCCACTGAGGCTGGTGGCCAGCCTGTCCATGCCGGGTGCCTGACAGCACCGTGCGACAGTCTCACTTCAGTTGCAGGCAGGTGGCACTGCCCCTAGTACACCCCAGAGCTCTTCCTCCAAGTCTGTCCTAGCACCTCCTGCGCTCTTCTAGACTGTTCTCGAGAATACCTGTGGAGCGAAATCCAAGTGCTTTTTAAGAGGGGCTTTTATCATGTCTAATTTTCCCATGTCTGATCTGTGTACAGTGATCCCTCACCTGTCGCAGGAGTTCTGTTCCAGAGGCCCCGAGATAGGTGAAAACCCGCGAAGTAGTGGCGTTATCATTTATTATTTATATATATTTTGAGGCTTTATAAACCCTTCGTATTGTCCTGTAAACCCTTCCCACACTCTTACTAACCTTTCCCACACTTATAAACACTTTCTGCTCTCTTAAAGCTACGTACTTTAACAACATAAAATTCTGTGTGGGGACTCACTAGTGAAGCAGACACAGACCACAAAATCCCGTCATGCAGCGAAAATCCCACGATACAGAATTAGATCTATTTTTTTTTTTAAATCCGCGATACAGTGAAGCCGTGTTAAGTGAACCACGATATAGCGAGGGATGGTTGTATATTTGGTTTTTAATATTTGTTTAATTGAAAATGAAATTAAAAACAGACTGGGCTTTAAAGATAACGTGATCTGCCCCGTCTGTCCCCTTTATTCTGTCATTTATAATGCAGAGGGTTTCTCTGGCCGTCTCTCCTTCATTTTTAACGAGAAAGGTGTTGGTGTGTGCCGGTAGTGATCAGATCAGTCACCTCTGAAGGTGTACAGGGCACATAGCCCTGGGCTGGAGTGGGGAGGACAGGACAGTCAGTGTCAGCGAGTAGATAAAGTTTAAAGACTTCTTCCTCCTCTCTCTTCCTGCCTGCCTGCTCGCCCTCATTCCTGCTTGTAAAAGACAGTAGCCAAAGGTCCCCTGCTGACACCACTAGGTGACATGGGATTTGACCCTGCAGACTGGATTTTATGAAATACTGAAGCTTTGAAAATTTTCTTTCTCAGTTGACTTCTGCCGCTCCTGAAACTTTATCCACTCACGGTTATTGCCTTTGATGAAAAGATCATGTAAATGTGAGAGCTCTTACTTTTGATGAGTAGGGCAAAAAATAAAACGGCTTGTCTCAAGATTTTTTTCTATTGTTTTTTCTTAAAGCTGGAGAAGAATTCTTTGAGATAAAAAGGTGTTCATGGTGGCAGGTAGACAGCCAATTATTCAACTGACAAGTTTCCCTGTGAGCCCCTCTCTGGTCACTGTCCACTAGGGTGCACTGACACCCAGGCACCGTGTCCAGAGCCCCGAGAAGTGCCTGCCAGCCTCCTCTGCTTTCCTCTGGGGGCATCATTTTCTGATTTGGAATTATTTGTCCTGTTTGTTAGCTGCTAGTAAACTTTCAGAGCTTCGCTGAGTTTTAGTGATTGCTAGCTTTTCTTTTTAAATTGAAATAACAGGTTTTAGCTTTTGAAATTTGGTTTTAGGATGAAAAGATAAGAAGGAAGGAAAATGTGTCCATGAATTTAACTTAACGTTTGGTGAGCACAACAAACTTAGTTCTATTTCTAGATCGTCAAATATTTACTTTGCAATTGCTTTTGTGCATCGGCCCATCAGAGATGTCAATGGAAAGTGATGTTTACTGAAATCAGGAACATGTAATTTGGGCTATTGTTAACCTTTTCTAGAAATGTTAAGCCATGCAATCAGAAAACAAATCATGTGCAAGTTTTTGGAAGGGATGGAGAAAATGTTCTTTAAAATACAAGGTTCTCTCCCTCTAGACCACTAAGAGTTGTGTGTTCGGGAGGGGCTTAATTAATGTGTTCTGCTTGAGCACTGAATCTTCTGGATTTACCACATGTTCAAGTGTATTTAATAATACAAAAAAATTACTCATGACATATAAGGAAGGCAGGATGCAGCACTATATAATGGTTTTATTTAAAAAAAAAAAAACCATTTTGTATGTTGTCTTATAAATATATTAATTGCATGTCCCAGGAAAAAAATTGGGACAAAAATATACCAAAAATGTTATCTCTGGGCGTACTCTGGTGCATAAGCCCACAGGGATGTGGTCCGCATGCATCCATGCGTCCCAAGGACCCAGGTTCAAGATCCGGGGCCATAGGAGCAGCCAAGATGAACAACTAAATAACTGTTTCCTCCTCCTCCTCGCTCTTCCTGCCTGCCTTCTGGCCTTTACTTCTGCCTGTAACTTTAAAAAAAAAAAAAGTTATGAGGCTGAATGCTTAGACTTTATTTTATCCCTTATCCTCCTCAATATAATATTTTTTATGCTTTATTCAGATTTCTTAACTTTGATGATTACATGGTTATTATGATGACATTATGACATTATTATGTCATTATTATTATGACATTATTATATTATGACACAGGGAAATGGTCATGTCCAGACTATAGAAGTGTGATGTGTTATCAGTACCATCCAGCCCTCTTTTCTGCCCCAGGAGGCTCTCTTGCCAGGAGTGACACCGAAATGTCAGAACAGGGGCAGTAGCCAGACTTGATTTTATATCTTCGACAAGTTTGAGCACCTGCTGTGTGCAGAGCACCATTCTAGGCCTTGGGGAGATGCCATGAATGAGCCCCCTTGGTATTCTGCAGGAGAAATGAAAGCGATTAGAACGTCACTTCCCACATACTATTCATTTTTGCCCCCAAATCAAATACCATTTATATGTGTATCTGTAGACCTTAATTCCCCAGAGGTTTGGTGGTGGCAGGAAGAAAAGGGACCCCATTTCTCTTGGGGCTCAAGAGAATTTACAGAACGGGTGAAATTATTAACAAAGAAAAAATATTTCTGTGAATTACGTGTGAAAATGTCCCTTCTAGTGTTCATTTTTAGCTCCTATAATGAATCATTCTTTTTATCGGCCTGACATCATACTCTGACCACAGGGCTCTGTAAGAATTTCATTGCATTGAGAATTTGTTTTCTGTGGTTTCAGAGTTCAGTAGCAGCACTGACTGACATGCTTATAACTAGGACTTGTCGAGGCATTCTGGAGCTTCTAGGGGACCTGGGTTCCTGGGGCAAAGACAGTTAAATGTGCTGACTGTTGTCATAGGCATTTTTAATCAGCTTTCCAAGTTGGACTGCAGATGGTTCGGTAAGATGAAAAGCTATTTCAGGTAACAACTAATTTGTTTTATTGCCTGCGTTGGACCCACCAGGATGGTGGCCAATGAAATATGGGTGAGGTAACAAGAGTCTCTGATGAGCGGTCATGTCTTCATTCTCTGACTCCACAAATACTGAATGTTTATATCATCCCTGGCCATGGGCCAGCACTGGCATTTCCTGGCTGGGCCTCCCTGGGTCCATCCATGTGTTTTAATGGTGTGAGCCCAGGTAAATGCATGTGTCGTTCACACCTCGTGAGTCAGATTTTCTGAAGGTTCAGGCCTGACTTTATACCTCTTTTTTGCCAAGCTTGGAAACATCATTCTTTTTTCGTGTTGAAAAACTGGTGGGTAGAAGCGACTTTTATATTTATAAAACAGCATGGTCTATATATAACCTAACATATTGTATAATACTGGATTATAAATAGATTGTTAGGTTATATGTAGATTGGTTAGTTTTTAATATAAAATCCACTTATAATTTATTATGGGATGTCATGTTATATAACTAATGTCATGCTCTGTGTTAGGTTATATTACGTGACTTCCCCTGATGATCAAATTACTTGTAACATACTGTGGTCCAAAGTAGCCTCATATTATTATCATATTATTTGTTCAAGAGACGCTTTCTTCTCGAATGGCACCCCGACCTCACAGCGAGTACCTGAGACCCTGAACCCAGGTACCCTGGGGCTATGAAGTTCCTTAAATGTGTGCCTCCTATGTTTCCAAGGTGCAGAGTCTTGCCGCCTTGGGTTCTTACCGGACCGTATGCCATATCTGTCATTCCTTCCCCTACTCCCATCACACCTGTGCACACACTTTCCAAATGCCTATTTCTGTGCTTAATAAAGAGCGCGTGGAGAATGTTCTGTATCACTGCCAGTTTCGTGAATTGCTGTTTATAGCTTGTGAACTATACTGAGAATTTCCCAGGGTTTCTTAAGTCTTAAGCCATGTTGTTGAGGAAATAAGATAATTGTAATAAGCTTTCAGGAGGCAACGCTTGCCAAAGGGTGGGGACAGCTACAAAAAAGATCGCTCGGAACTAGGACATAAGAGGCAGTAAGTAGAGGCGCCGGCGAGCAGCTGCGAGTGCATGTCCGCGCTGGTGGGACTTGGTGACAGCTGTTACAGTACCTGTGGTCTGACTGGTGCGGTTGCCACACTGCCAGCTAATTAACTGATTCACACAGTTAGACTTGAAAGTGACGAAGTCGCAGTGTATTCGTGGAATAAGCACATTTCATTCACTGCCTCTCATATCTCCATGTATACCCTCTGCAGGTATGTTAAATTCTTAACCAAGATTTGTTTCATGGAGCCACTTTTGATCTTTTTCATTTGACAGTTTGACATTTTTCTGCCCTGGTAAACTTTTTTTTTTTTTTTTTAAATTTCTGTCATGCCCTGGTGGCATAGGGGTTTGGTCAGCCACTTCCAGCCAAAGCACAGTCCACATGCATCCCAAGGACCCGGCTTCACGTCCCAGACTGGGGAGAACAACCAAGATGTACAGCTAAATAAAAATAAATAAAATGCTTCTTCCTCCTCTCTCTTTCTGCCTGCCTACTCACCCTCATTGCTACCTGTACCTTTTCTTTAAAAAAGTTAAAATGGTAAGAAAATTCAAATCTTACTTCCTTCTAGTGTTGTATGAAGTCTAAGTGGGTGACTGAAACAGGGGACGTTGTTATTCCTGGGGTCATTCTAAGATGAGCTTAGAAAATGTTTATAAGTTAGTGGTGAGTATGTGTTGAGTTTATGAGGAAAACAGTCATAGAAAAGGAAAATAGTAGCTTTTGCACAGGCCAGGTACTTTATTTTGCTGATGTCTGATTTGTTCCTGACCACTGTTTTAAAAGTCTTAAGAATAAGAAATTATTCTGCATTTCTTAACCATTTGCCTGTGCTTTTAGAATAAGTAAACTTGATTCTTTTCCCATAGACATTTAAAAATACTGATAAACACTTAACTAAGAGTTTTTCTTCTGTGCATCTGTTTATCTTTGCTGCTGTGAACCATCATCTTCTCACCCTCTGTGAGTTCATGGTCTTTTCGTTTTTGTTATTGACTTTACTGAAATGTAATGTATATATAATGCTTCTCGTTTCAAGTATACATTTCAGTGCATTTTGAATTTATGCACCCATGCCATGTCCTCACAATTAAAATAAAGGAAAGCCTATATTCCAAAGTTTTCCTTATGGTGCGCCCTGGTGGACTAGCAGTTAGGTCAGCTGCCTTCAGCCACATACATCCCAAGGACCGAGGTTCACATCCTGGGACTCGGGGGCAACAATCAGTGTGAACAACTACATAAAAATAAATAAGAATGCTTCCTCCTCTTTTCCTGCCTGTCTGCCTCTGCTCACCTTTATTCCTGTCCGCACCTTTCCTTAAAAAAAAAGTTCCTTGTGACTATTCCACCCCACCCTCAGCTGTGGGAAATCGGACTCCTTTCAGTCACTATTGGAGACTCTTTTCTACTCACGTTTCCTACAAGTAAAAGCTCACAGAATGTGTTCGTGTCTAGTTTCTTTCACTGACCCATGTCACACATAAAACGAGTAGCCTTCCGTTGAACAGGGGACTGTGTTACCCATTCAGTCCTTGATCGCCGCCTTGTTATTGTAAAAAATGGCAACAGAATTGAAAAACAATAAAACATAGTGTTCAGCTTACTGATACTAATACCGTATTTTCAATATTGTAATGTTTCTGCCCCATCCGATTCTAAGTACCTGTAGTTACAAAAATGTTTTCTTTTTGCCTAAAATCAAATCATGTTCAACATAACATTGATATTTTTAAAACTTATATTCTAGCAAGTTTATTACAGCATTTAACTTGTCTAGCTGTGGGATAGTTAGAATGTTTTATCTGTGTAACTGTTGTTAATCCTGAAGTGAATGTTTTGCAGAGTTGTTTTCTGATGAGATTTTCCTTGGAACAAATACGTAACATTGAAGTTAGGGTTGATTCCATAGATTTCTTTTCTTAAAGTTGTTAGTCTTGTTTATTTCCCCCTGACCTGGGCCTTGAATCAGTGACCTTGGGATATGTGGGGATTAGACTTAGTATACTAAACTGCTCGCCTACAGAGATCTCTTCCTTTTTTCTTAAAAGAAGAAGGCAACAGGCAGGAATGAAGACACGTAGGCAAGCAGTACGGAAGAGAAGGAAGAAGCATTTATTTATTTAGTTCATTTTCATTGTCCCCTACCCACCCACCCACACACGCAACCTCCGGTATCAAGCTCCTATTCTTGAATCTTATCAGGGTCACATTGGCCAGAGCCCCAGACTTAATACCTGAGCCATCAGGGTACCCCTCTTTCTTCCTTCCCCTCTCCTCCCCTCTATCTCTCCCTCTCATCTCTTTCTGTTTGCATCTCTCTCTGACTCTCCTCCTGTCTCTCCCTCTCTCTCTCTGTCTCTCTCTCATCTCTAGAGAGTAATAGAGTTGGATGGATAATAAGTTCCTAGATTTGGGTTGGGTTAGACTTGACTTTGCGTCTTGGTTATTCAGTCTCAGGAAAGTTATTTTAACTTCTCTGAACCCTGGGAGTTTTTTTTCTAGACATTCAAGTTACAATGTTATGTACATGAGTCCTCATACAATGCTGACGCATAATTTTGTTTTCCAAAATTATTACGCTGATTTATAGTGCCCAGGACCAGTTCATAAATGTCCCAGTTCACCTGTTTAGGCTGTTCTCACTCAAATGTTTTTCTCGTTTAACTGACACAGTGTCAGATTCTTTTCGATTTGTCTGTGGTTGATTTCTAGGAAGGAAAGCACATCTCTGTGGAATTGCATTTCCTCCTTTGAAAAATGCCGATTTTATTATTTTTCCATATATATTTAGGGAAGCGATTGTCCTTCCCTTAAATTTTTTTCTTTTTGTTCTATTTCCCTGTCTATTGTTTTTGTCCTTGGTTTCGACTTTGTTTTTTCCTCGTAAAGAAATTAAACTTTTCACCTTTAAAATCTCTAGTTGTTTCCTTTTGCAGTTTCTGTGGCTTCCCCAGTGTTGCATATCTCCTCCTCCTCCTCAATTTCTTCTGGTCATTGCAGCCATCAGGTTCACTCTGTGCATGAGTTTTGTTGGTGTTGCCCACGATTCTGCACCAGTTATGTGTACAGGGTTGGGGACGTGGGGTATTTAGCTACTTGTCCTGGCAAGAATGAGGCTCCTGAATTGTTATCCACTTTACTGAAATGTAATGTATGTATCATGCTTCCCATTTCAAGTATACATTTCAATGCATTTTGAATTTAGGCCCCAATGGGTTGTCCCCACAATCAAAATAAAGGAAATGATCAAATCTTAGATATGATTCAGGAGAACTGGCTTCAATTGTTTAGATACTTAATGGAAACAAAACTTCTGTATGTACCTGTTTGTTTTTATTGTCCCCTGAACAGCATTATGTTAACATCTGTTTACTGCCCTCAGGCCAAGATCTTAGAAATCCTTTGACTTGTTAGTGGTGAGCTTAAGATATTACGTGCACATGTTGATAGACAGGGAGGTACAATTTAAACCTGTATAATGTTATGATGCAATGTTCCGCCAATAATGTTTAAAAGAGATCTTTTGGAGAAATTAAAAGTTGAGATGTGGTAACTATCTAGGGAAATAGATTCATTCAGATTGCCATCTTGTCATAAAAGGAGCAAGAAACTATTATCTCGAGAGTTTCTGATAGAGAAATGCATTGCACCTCCTGGAGCCTCCTGCACTGAACACTTTAAGACAGCCCAACGTTTTTGCAGGAAGAATCTCAGGAAGTCTCATATTTTATGTGTAAGAAGATGATAAATGTTCCTTCGTGCTTTGATATCTAAAGGAAAAAAATCTGTTTTCCCTACCATCCCTGGTTGTGGGTCTTGCACCCAGGTCCTTGATCTGTACCTTAGCTGCTTCAGTCCCTGAGACACATGAGTGCAAGTGACCTTATCAAGACTTTTCCTCCTCCTCCTTGTGGCTCTGGGTCTCAGACCCCAGTCTTTGGTCTGCACCTCAGTCTCTGAGCCACAGGAGTGCCTCCCAAAGTATCTCTGTCACTGTCGTTACTGTGACTCTCTGAGGTAATTCTTTTGTGACTTTGTTTCAGATAGCTCTGGACTTCTATAATTCTTTTTTTTTTAAAGGACAGGTACAGGCAGGAATGAAGGCGACCAGAGGCAGGCAGGCAGGAAGAGAAGAGGAAGCATTTTATGTTTATTTAGTTATTCATCTTGCTGTTTGACCTGTCCCTGGATTGCAAACCCAGGTCCTTAAAATGTATGTGGACTACATGGGTGGAATTATCCACTAGGCCACCAGGATAATTCTTTCTTTTTGTTTGTTTTTTAGGGAAAGGGGCAGGCAGGCAGGGAGTTAGAGAGGAGGAAGAAGCAATCTATTTTAACTTAGCTGTACTGGTTGTTTCTCCATCCCCAACCCGCTAACCCCCCATCCCCACCTGGGGCTCCATTCCAGGTGTCTGTGGTCTGCGCTCCTTTGGAGGTGATTGACCTAACCGCTAATTCACAAGGGTGCCTATAATTCTTTCTTAATGTCATGCTCTCCTCTGATGTGTACCTGTGTAAAGTCTATCATTTAGAAGTGGGTGAGCATGCATCTCTTTCTTGTCCTCTTGCCTTTACTTTAGAATAACTAATTATTTTATGGAGCAATGAGCTATTTTTTTTCCTTTTTCCTTCAGTGTGAAAAACAACATAAAATCTTGACTTTTAATTTCTTCCAGACGGCAATGGAAGTGATGCAGTTCAGCAGGGAAGAAGTTTGGGAAGTTTTGAGGCTGCTGGCTGCACTGTTACATCTTGGGAACATAGAATTTATCACGGCTGGTGGGGCGCAGGTGTCCTTCAAAGCAGGTGCGGTTGCTCCTCCTGCTTCCCCTGGTTCTTCCTTGGCTTTTTCCTCATAGGAAACGTAGACGTGGGGTATTTATTCTCTGGCTTTTGACAGGAAAAGTGTTCTGGCCCCTGGAGGGGAGAGCTAGAGAACTTTCTATCTGGTGGGAACTGTCAGCAAATACAGGCTCAGAGCATGTGAGGTGTAATCAGTGAAGGGGATGGTGGCTTTCTTCTTGTTCTTAACTGAGAAAGCAGACTGAAGAGGACGAAATCAGAGTATTGAGCATCAGATGCCAGAAAAACTGTGAGTTGGGGGCATGGTGTCACCATGTTTGTCCACTTGGGCCATGGTTCAGACTCTTTAGCTCCATCATGAACTCTTCCTTGGGTCATGTATCCCTTAACACTAGCGACTCATCTGTTAAGTACCTCAGAGAATGTATTGTCAGGATTGAATGACTTGGTATACATCTATGTCAGTTAAACTTTTCTAATGGGAGCACTAAGTACCTGAGACATAGAGTGGGAACTGGATGAGTTGAAGCTCACAGTGGCACTTGAGGAGACTGGTGGTGTGGGGGACTAGTGCCCCAATATTTGGTCCCAGCCCCTCTTAGTCATCGAGGACCCCAAAGAGCATTTGCTTACAGGGTGTGTATCTGTCGATGTGAACTGCATTC
The DNA here is from genome assembly GCA_004363575.1 of Solenodon paradoxus. NCBI lineage: Eukaryota > Metazoa > Chordata > Mammalia > Eulipotyphla > Solenodontidae > Solenodon > Solenodon paradoxus. The sequence goes on along the minus strand of RJWH01001775.1, from coordinate 180,737 downwards.
TAAATTAAAACTGAAGCATTACAGAAATTCCTTTCAACATAATAATTAGCCCATTGCATATGAAAATAATCATATTTTTATTTAGGACTGTTTTCAAAACAAGTCTGTGAGAATGACCTTATCTTACATTTTTGCCATTGTGTTTTTAAATAGCTGTTGAAATGGAGGATGGTTGATTCTGATAACCTGCTTCTGCATTGACTTTGTTGAGATACTTCTTAGGTATACGGTACTGGTGAGGGAATTAGATTAAAAGAACAAATAGCATCTTAGTAGTAGTATTGAAATATTTATAGTCATGTAAATCTTTGACTGGGTCTTGGGGACCCCGTCACCCCCTAGGATCTCCAGACCACCCTTGGCCCAAGCACCAGTTTCAGTACTACTGCTAACACAGGACTTGTTAAGGGAGTGAATCACTTAACCAATAAAACATGTTCTAGAAATTCTGCCTGAGGGATTCTGGAATATTCTCTGCTCGAATGTGTCAGTATGTGTAGTCAGCTTCAAAGCAGCTTGGGGTCTCCAGCCTGTTCCTTCTCGGGGTTGCACATTCACTTTTGCCTTGTTCTTCTCTCCCAGCCTTGAGCAGGTCAGCAGAGTTACTTGGGCTGGACCCGACGCAGCTCACAGAGGCCCTGACCCAGAGGTCAATGTTTCTCAGGGGTGAAGAGATCCTCACCCCTCTCAGCATTCAACAGGTACATGCACTTGGCCATCAAAAGCTGATTTTAGAAGACACTCTTGGGTTTTTAAATCCATGACTTTGGGTCAAGTAAGTACAAAGGCCCATTCAGTGAGTTTGCTTCGTGGTCAGAATAAAGATATCCACACCACACCGAGGTGAATGGACACTCATTGAATTGTTTTCTCTTTTTATTTATTTACTGAGTCACTTATTCACTAAATTATTTGTTGAATATCCACTGTACCTCAGTTTTCTCCTTTATAAGGACAACTACCATACTTAATTCATAGGCTTCTTTTAAGGATAATAGTAAAAGTGTATGCTGAGAACTTGGTAACTGGCACAGACTAACAACTAAACATTAACTATAGCAAAGTATTATTATTGTACATAAAAACAATGCAATGTTAAGTTTATATAATTTTGCCTCTGCTGCTGCCTTGAACCAATTTATGTGCATTAACCCATGTAATATCTGTTTCTCCATTGGATGAGTAAAAAGTGCTAAACAAATGCTAACTTACTAGCATTTATATTCTCAGCCTCAGATTTATTTTCCTCTAAGTTGACATAGAAAGTTGAGTCTGACATTTAAGTTCATTCTTGGTGAATCCCAATGTCAAGCAGATGCTGAATGCAGGTTTCAGTTCTTTGGATCTCTGCTTTCCAAGCCGGTGTTGATGTACAGAGGTCACCCCAGTTAGGGACGTGTCTGCAGTGGAACGGGGTGGATTTGCCAGGCTGTCCGTGGCCCCTGGAAATGTGACTGTGTCTGTTGTCCCCACAGGCGGTAGACAGCAGAGACTCGCTGGCCATGGCACTTTATGCACGCTGCTTTGAGTGGGTGATCAAGAAGATTAACAGCAGGATCAAAGGCAGAGATGACTTTAAATCTATCGGCATCCTTGACATCTTTGGATTTGAAAACTTTGAGGTATGCGTCCAACACATGGAACACTGGAAATCTTTCCAGTCTGCTTATTGGCCGATCTTAAACCAGTCTGAACTAATCATCTTTTTTTCTGTACAGTTTTGATTTCGGTTTTGACTTTTTTTGTTACCTTTTCTTCACTTTTATAATAGTGTGATAGGGCACTAAGTATATTCATTGTATGGTTTTCCCCCTTAGGTTAATCACTTTGAGCAGTTCAATATAAACTATGCAAATGAGAAGCTTCAGGAATATTTCAACAAGCATATTTTTTCTTTAGAACAACTGGAATACAGCAGGTAAGCACTTGAAATTCTATTTCAATTTTTTTTTTTTTTAATCAGCCACTAAATTCATTTCAGAGTTCTCTTTCACTCTAACTGGGCCGTTTCAATCTCTCTACAGAGAAGGCTTAGCGTGGGAAGACATTGACTGGGCAGACAATGGGGAGTGCCTGGACTTGATCGAGAAGGTAATGTGTTCTTGAACCTTGTTAGTGTCCCAAGGGTGTCCAGCTGGGCTGATTCATATTTATGGAAACAAAAGTTGAGCTTGTGTGGACAAGCACATCAAAGATGTGAATATTTAGAACACAATGGACCATTTGGAAACATAAATGTAAATGTGCAAGGTTGAATTTAAATACTTGGCCACCACAGACCTATTGTCTCATTGACTACTTCAGAATTAACAGTGTGTGAATTAACTTTGCTGAGATTTTAAGTCAATATCTAAAGCCTTGCCAGTGACCAGTGGATTGGGCAGTTGCACAAGTTTCATTCCCCCAAATTGCAGTGGGCTCGATTTTTTTTAATTTTTGTCTGTGAAATTTAAATAAACCGAATTTTTTATTTTTATTTTGTGAAAGATGAGGTACAGGCAGCAATGAAGGTGAGTAGACAGGCAGGATGAGAGAGAAAAAGAGGAGGAAACATCTTCATTTTTATTTAGTTGTTCACACTGGTTGTGCCTCCCCACCCCAGCCTCCACCTAGAACTCAAACTGGGGTATGTGGCCTGCGCTCCTTCAGAGGCGAATGACCCAACCACTGCTCCACTAGGGCGTGCCATAAATTGAATTTATAGTATCTTTCTAAAATGTTTAAGTCCAAGAAATTACTATGCCTTTTCTTATAACCACTTCTTTGGTAGAGTGGAGAGGAGAAAGGAGTCATACAGTAGCTTAGAAGCAAACATTCAACTTCTAATTCATTCTGTCTTTTTTCCTCTCTTCCAGAAACTTGGCCTCCTAGCCCTGATTAATGAAGAAAGCCATTTTCCTCAAGCTACAGACAGCACCTTATTGGAGAAGTTACACAATCAACATGCTGTATGTCCAAACCTGCCAATTCTTAATTATGTCTGAATAGCAAATCTGTGGATTAAAGATTACATGCAAGATATTTCAATGCTGTTGGCCTGCTCTGCCTCCCACATCTAGTTTTTTTCTCAAGCCCAAGTTGTCCTGTTGCTCGAACTAAGTTTTAAATGGCCAGTGGGATAGATTTGGAGCACCTTGTTAGAATGTGCCCACAGTTAGTGTTTAAGTATAGAATTTTTTAACCTACTGGAATGATATAGATAAGAGTTTCATGGTTTTGATAAAGTGCATGCTTTAGACTAAGCCACTGATACATGGTGGGTTTTAAAGTTTTTCATTATCTGTTGTATTTAGTTTTCTCTGCAAGTGAAATCAGTGAAATCAGGCATTTGTATTTGTTTTTTATTAGAATAATCACTTTTACGTGAAGCCCAGAGTTGCAGTCAACAACTTTGGAGTGAAACACTATGCTGGAGAGGTAAGTTCTTAATTTTTTTTTTATAAATAACTTTTTTAGCAAAGTAACATTGCATTTTGACATATAAATGTCATGTGTGCATCATTCTACGTAAATACCTGTACCTGGTATAAGATCGTTTGATATCTAGAGAAATAATTGCAGAAGCCAATGATAAATATATTAAAATGATGTCTTTTCATGGGTCTGGCTCTTCAAGGAGGTATCTGTGACCTGAAATTCCTCGTCTGATCATCTGCCTTCTCATTTTTAAAACCAGGTTCAGTATGATGTGCAGGGCATCTTGGAGAAGAACAGAGACACCTTTAGAGATGATCTTCTGAACTTGCTAAGAGAAAGCCGGTATGTCAGTTTCCGTACAAATGCTTTTCATGCACAATTAATGAAAAAAGTTAACATGGAAACAAGATGATTTCTTTTCTTCTCCCTGGGTAATATTTGAAATATTTGAAAATGACCCAAAGGTAATAAAATTATACTAGTAGTGTCGTTAGCATGAGAGCTCCTGAAGAGACTGGAGCCTCTTTGCAGGTTCTCGTTTCTGGCACGTAAGGTCAGCACACAAGACACAGCCGACCAAAGGTTAAGCGGGAAATCTATTCAAGCAAGCAGTGTGGTATACGTCTCAAGACAGTGAGAATCAGGTTGATGCCAAGTGAACATGGGCTCTGTCTTGCCATCAGCACACACTCGCAGAAAGCCTTTCCTGGTAATTCCTCCCATCCTCATCCTGAAGCCCCTAATCACCATCAGTAGAGCTGAATTGGCAGTGTTTTCTTTTTTGGGTTCATTTCTGACCCTCAGACCACAGCAAGAACGTAATGATTGTTTGGTTGCTTGATGGGTTTTTTAATTGGTGATTGTTGGTCTCACTGTTTGCATGACTATCCTTTGTTCTGTGTTCAGCCTCTTGCCCCTTCTCCGGGTGGTCCCACCTCAGAGCCTGACTACCACATAAGGATGCACAGCAAGTCAGCAAGTCCAGACTTAGGTGTTATTATTGTCCCTGAAATGCAGATGGGGGAGCTTTGACTTCAAGTGGTTAACTGTCTTCCCCAGGAATCCAGAACCGAGAGCAGCGAGCTCTAGCGCTTCCGAAGTTCAGGTCTTAACTGGTCTGACCTACTTCTTCACAAGTTTCAAGCTAAATGTGAAATCGATTTTAGCCTTGACTGTGTAAGACCCACGTGACTCTTAATTAGTGTAAAGGATGTCAAGAAAAACAAATTTAATTCAGCCAAAATTATAAATGAATTACGTTTACGTTTTCATTTGTGAATTGTAAATTGGCACCTTTAAGTCAATAGTTAAAGAAAACATGCAGAAACATTTAATAATTAGTTTAACTGATGTGTATATATATATATTAACGTAGGGGGCTTCATAAGAAAGAAAGGATGGGAGAGATGACCCTTGCCTTAAAGTTTTCAATTACTGTGTCAGAGCCAGCGTGACTCTCCAACAGAAACAAGTTTTTAATATCTGAAAAGGCAAGTAGCACAATTAGTAAAACGCTGTCAGCCTTTTAGAACTGGCAGTATGAGGAGCCAGCCTGGCACACAGCTAGCTGGGATGTGGACCTGAGAGCCCATCTGCAGTGTTAGCATAGAAGCCCAGAATTTCAGCACTCGGTCTTGAAACGGGTTTGAACTTTCCTCTGTGACGCTTCCTTGCTTAGACAACGTCAGCCCGTTTCTGTCTTGGTGAGTTTTCAGATCTGGAAAAAGGATGTGTTTTTACAGTACCGGAGCATATTCTCTGTCAAAGTCGTTTCTGAGGTACTCAGGTGATACATTCAAATAAGAGCAGCATGGGGGTGTTGAAGCATTTTGTGAGAGTGACAAGATGACAGGGTCAGCGAGATGGCGTTCCCAGGAGTGTTGAAGGTTCCTGGGTGGGGAGAAGCACTTTCTGTCTCGTCTCCAGGGGTCTCTGCAAACAGAGGGGCCTGACCTGTTTGACCTTTAACATCTGTGGCATTTTAATGGAAACATAGCCTTTCTCCAAAGCGCTCAGAGCACAGTTAGAAAACTTCAAAGGGTGGGCATTCAAGAGCACCCTCAAACACAAGGGTCTGGGAGGGGCTGCAGATGCCAGGTGTCCTCCCTGCCTTTCCTGGTCACTGCCAAGCCACCAAGGCCCCTGCTTTAGTGCCCATGATATCTTCCATGCAAGGAGGATGAAGTTACTGAGAAGATTTAGCTTTATTAGTAGTAGCAGTGGATTCTACTCTAGAGAACGTTTTTTTTCTGTTTAAAGGAAAGGTGCAGCAGAAATGAAGTGAGCAGGCAGGAAAAGAGAGCGGAGGAAAAAGCATTTCTTTATTTGACTCAGTTGCTCATCTTGGTGCTTCCCTCTGGCCCCAGGTCCTTGGGATGCACGTGAACTGCGTCAGTCAGAGGTGGTGGGTTTAACTGCTCAGCTACCAAGGAGCTCCTCTGTTGAATTTTTTTTTTTTTTTTGTAAAGGAAAAGTGCAGCAGGAATGAAGGCTAGTAGGTAGGCAGGAAGAGAGAAGAGGAAGAAGCATTTTATCTTATTTTTATTTAGTTGTTTATACTAGTTACCTCCTCCCTGGAAACAGGACTCAAACCCTGGAGTATGTGGGCTGAACTCCTTTGGAGGCGGCTGTCCTAACCACTGCTCCACCATGGCGCTCCCTCCCTAGAACTTTCGAAGAGCAGCAGCAGCAATATCAGCACTTAGGAAGTGCCCGGCCCCACGCTCAGCCTTTTGTATTCATTGTCCTTTTCACGCCTACCCCAACATTATGGAATACATTCCAGATTTACCCCCATTTTCCAGATGAAACAACTGAGGTCAGGAGAGAGTCAAACCTCCTGCCCAAGTCACGCAGCTAGGAAGTGGCAGAGGCAGGATTTGAACCCCAGCCCGCCTCGCTCCAGCGTTAATATCTTTCCATCTGTTAACTGGTTATATCTTCCCAACACTATGAGATGCAAAAACAAATCTCTCCCCTCTCCAGCCAGGAAACCGAAATGACAGGAGCGTAGGCATCACCCGGACAGCACAATGTTTCGGAGCAGCACGTCCCTCTAGGTCCCTTTCCTCCCCACCACTTCCATTGGCAGGACCGCTTGCTCCGCAGGCTGCTGCACGTTTTCTTGGGCACCTGCAGCTCTGGCGGGGATGGGGTTGAGTCCTGGCCAGCTGTCCCGGCTCATCCAGGCCTTCGTGCCTGACTTACAGTGGGAAATGCACTGGAGTTCGAGTCATCCAGCACCTTCTCATGCGCCTCTCGCTCCGCCCACACAGCTTTGACTTCATCTACGACCTATTTGAACATGTTTCAAGCCGGAATAACCAAGACACCTTGAAATGTGGAAGCAAACACCGGCGGCCCACGGTCAGCTCGCAGTTTAAGGTCAGTCTACACTTCCATGACTCCATTGTGAATGTGATTTTAGGAACTGAAAATAGGAATTGGGTTACCTTAGGTCTAAGAAAGGGTTTAGGGTTTTTTTTCTCTTACACCATCCTTTGAAACCAGACGTTACTTTGTAAATAGATTTTCCCCCCTGAATCAGATGAAAATACATAGGGGTTTCTTTTTTGTGTTTCGGTCTTATTAAAAGTAAATTGCTGCTTATGCTAAACTTAAGACATAGTGATTCCATGTGAGTTCACTCTATTTTTGTATTTATTTTAAAGGACAGGTGCAGGCAGGAATGAAGGCAAGTAGGCAGCAGCATTTTATGTGTTTCTATTCAGTCATTTATCTTGGCTGCTCCCCGTGACCCCCGGTCATGAACCAAGTACCTTGAGATCGATGTACAGGGACTGCACCCGGTGAGCTAGACCGCTAGGCCGTGAGGACACACGGGTTCAGCCTGTTTGTGTTAGAGGCTCCAGTGAAGACGGCGCACGTCTTCCCATGTCCAGACTTGAGTGTTTTCCCAGGTGTATTTACTGGGTCACAGCTAGGTTTAGAAGAATGGAGACCCATTCAGTCCCTTTGGGGGACTGACCAAGTGCAGATTTAAGAATCATTGTCAGTTACCTAGTCCAGATGTCAGAATTCACAGAAAATAAGGAGCACTCTTATTTGCATGTGAAATATGTAAGCACCGTATATAGTTAAGAGGTGAAGTGTCGGATCCCATTTCCTAACTTCATTGTCCCTTTTACGCCACAGTGACAAATGCTAACGTGAAGGGGTCAGGAGACATGGCAGTCAGCAGACGGTTATTGAATCAGCCCTCCGCGAGGCTTTCATTTAGTTCTCACAGTTGGGTGCAGCGGAGTGGGCTCTGGGTACAGTGAGGTCTGTAGTACAGTGTGGGCTGGGATGAAGCAGCTACACCCCAGCGTGGCTGACATGTTGGATAATGTCATCCGAAGGGTAGATTTGTCCAGATAGGGCATCACGTGGAGGTACCATTTCTGTAGGCTTCTTCTGAGCCAGTCACTGGGCTACTTGCTTTATGTATGCTATCTTGTTCACTTCTCCCAGGAGCGTATATGAGTGTGTCCATTGTACAGATGGGAGAACTGAGGTTTAGAAGAATGGAGACCCATTCAGTCCCTTTGAGAGCTAAGCTAGGATTTTTTTTTTTTTTTCAAGGAATGATGCAGGCAGGAATGAAGGTGAGCGAAGAAAGACAGGCTGACAGACAAGGAAAAAGCATTTTGTTTTTATTTTAGTTCTTCCTCTTGGTTGTTCCTGCTGCCCTGGGACCTTCGGATGCATGTGGTTTGCACCTAACTGCTACTCTTAAGAACCCAGGCCTCTCATCCTCCAGTACAGGGGTGCTGGCGTTCTGGTAGCGTTGTCCTGCAAGGCTTTGTGTCTGTTTGGGACTTAACTGGATGAGGCATCAACGAGACAGAAAGTGTGGATGGTCCTTCCAAGGCTAGAGCAAAAGAGGGGTCCCGAGCTCAGGGTCTGTGAATAGGTAGGAGCCACCCGGTAAGAAGTTAAATCAGTACCAGAATGTGCCTGGTTATGACTGCCAGGACATTCTGTCACTGGTGCAGGAACTGCAGACTCCTAAACAGAAACAACCACTCCGTGTGGTGTCCACACAGCCCAGTTCCTTCACTGGCAAAGTTGTAAGAAGGAAAAAGAGGTGGAGGGACAGCCAGTGAATTAAAAGAACCTTAAGAGAGATCTCAGTCAACTATCATTTGTGCACATTATCTGCATTCTGATTTCAAAGAACAAGCCATTGGAAGCTTACAAAATTCAAGATAGTTTTGAGTATTTTAATATGAAATTTGAGATATTCATTTTTATAGCGATTATTAAGGAATTCATGTTCGATCTTAGGAGTAATGCTAATATGGTTACACACATCTTAAGTTGTTAAACCTCTAGTGATACATCCTGAAATATTAAGAAATGAAATAATGTGGCATCAGCATGCCCTGGTGGAGCAGTGGTTTGGTCAGTCACCTCTGAAGGAGCACAGTCCACATACTCCTGGGTTCGAGTCCCGGGTGGGGATATGTGGGAGGGAAGCCACCAGTGTGAACAGCTGAATAAAAGTAAAATAAAGTGCTTCTTTCTCCTCTCTCTTCTTGCCTGCTGCTGCCTTCATTTCTACCTGTACCTTTCCTGACAAAAAATAATAAAACAAAATTCCTCACCATAGAAAAAGTTGAAGAAAAAGAAAGATTAATTGACTTAGTGATTTGACAGTGAAATGCTGGTGTAGGTTGTCATTTTGTTGGAACTAATGAAGGAAGAGAAATAACCCCCAGGAGAGAATACATAATGCTCAGTTTTTCCATACTAAACAATGAAATATCCTGGGATTGTTTTTGTTTGTTAACAGAATATTTATTTTTTTAATGGCACAACTTCAAGGACATGAAAAATTAGTTGTATATATTTTGAACACTTTCAATGACAGTGCGTTGTACTGTCTTTGCTTGATGTTGTGTTAGAATGAAGTCAAAAATGAAAACTCTGCTATTCCTATGAGGTATGTTTTCTTTTAATTCTTGTTTCTGCTAAGGGCCTAGGGTATTGGGAAATTAAAGAATGATGGGCTAAGAGACTAAATCAACATATACTTTTCTCTTTCTTCCAGGACTCACTGCATTCCTTAATGACAATGCTAAGTTCCTCTAATCCTTTCTTTGTGCGCTGTATCAAGCCAAACACGCAGAAGGTAAGACTTAAGACAGTTCTCAATTGAACTTTTTGTCATTGAGGACATGGCCTCCTGGGGTGGTGGCTCACAGATTTGGTTTCGTCAGGGTCCTTTCATGAAGGATGGTTGGAAATATGATGATGTCATTGTACCTAACATTAAGTGGACAGAGCCTCTTTCCTTTTGAATGACCTTAAACTTTAGAGAAATCTGGTATAAAAGGAAACATTGTGAAGTCTTCACTTTCTTTCCTTTTTCCATTTGGTTTGATATTCTTGGGCAAGTTCAGAGTTTGATATACCTTTTTAGAAGAAATAGTTGATGTGCTTTTTGTTGTGGTTGATTTTTTTTTTTTTTCATCTTAATTTGATATATTGTTTTCAGGATGACTGCATTCTTAGTAGTGATGCTAAAAAAATACTTTCATTTGGTAGTTGTAACTAAGACTCCCTAAGAGTTGTAAGTTTTCATGCCTAGGGTCTGTCATTTTTAAAAGCTTTTTAGTGCCACATCTGATTAGAAGTAATGTGAGTTTTAAAAAGAGAAGCTGTCTAAACAAAAAAAAGTTCTTTCTTTTTCCTCCCTTCCCCAGCCCTGGGTCTCAAACCCAGATCCTTGGGCTTTACATGGCCTGCCCTTACCCACTGATCCCAGAACCGTGCCTAAACAAGGAAAATCTAATATTAGAGGTAGACAGTTGCTGAGTCCAAGCCTAAATAGACAACTTGCCTTAAAGTGCTGTTTAGAAAAATGAAATCAGTGTACCGGTGCTGCAGGTGGCTAAAATAGCTAAGGTGCAGGCCATGCAAAGGCCAAGGACGTGGTTCAGTACCCGGGCTGGGGGAGCTGGGAGAGAACAAACCAAAAACCTGAACTTGCTGATTTGGCAGCCATCATGGTATCTTAGTAGGGACCCTTCTAGAGAGGGAAAATCTCTATAAGATGATAATGTCAAGGCCTCTCAGGTTAAAGAACTAGCTATCATTATTAAGATAAGAAATCTGGCCTGTTTTCCGTGGGATTTGTGCTGTACTCTTTAACTGCTGATGCTACATCTTCTGTTGTTTGCCTTCAACATAACCTTGCAATGATTCTTCATTTATAGTTTAAAGATGTTTATTAGAATCAGTGTTGAATTCGCCTTTTTCTAAAAAGGCAATTATGGGCATTCTCTTTAAGAAAAAATAGCCTGTTAGGTTTGTTACCTCACTCTGTGTGATGTGTGACAGTGAGAATTTGCAGGACATAAAGTAACCAAGATTGGTTTTACATAAAAGATCGATGATGACTTTTAACTTGCATCGGTTATGATAATTTTATTAGTAATTCATCTTTCTGCATTTCACATTTATATTGTATTGATATTGATGTTTTAGGTTATCACAAAAAAGCATCACATAAACAGTATGCATCATTTTGGACATAATGTAGGAAGTTAAGAGCTAAAACATAACCATGTAGCATGTCCGTTGACTTAATGTTAGAAGCCTCGTGAGCGCAAGATTGTATGTACATAGGCTTGGAGGTTTTGGTCTACACTCACAGAGCTGTGGAGCCTCTGTCCATGCTTATTTCCTCTTTACAGCAGGGATGGTAATACCGTATTTCATCCTTTGAACACTTCCTTTAACCATTTTGAAGGCTTGGGTATTGGGGTGCCGGGGCAAGCCATATTTTAATTGGATGAAACCTACCTGCATCTTAGATTCAATGAAAGCTGGGACCTGTCAGTCCATTTCTCTAATAAGGATAAAAATGTCCTTTTGAAAACCTTAGTCCCCATGTTTTTGTTTTCTTTCTCAAATAGCACAGAGTTCATTTTTCTTTTAGATTGTAATCCCTTTTGAAATCAGACTTGCTTGAAAACACTTCGGCATCCAGCACATTGAAGAAGTTAAGGTGTTTTTTCATGCTTTTTTCTTATTTGCTGCGATTTAATTGTGTCTAATTGTTTTGGGTTTTGCATTAAAAAAAAAAATCAACCCAACTTGATATTTCCGTTTAGACTCACAGCCTTTCTCATTCTCTCACCTGCAGCAGACGTGAATCATTACTTACCAAGGGATCGAAGGCTGTGAAAAAAGTGTCTCAGTACCATTTTCAAGGCATCCAGAGTAAGGGCACAGACAAAAAAACTGACTTGTCTGAGGACTACAGATGTGTGATTTTGGTGTGAAATTCTCATTAGAATGTGGAACTATTAAGTTGATCCACTCAGCATTCATTTGGTTCCCTTGACCACACTGAAGTGTCACTGGTGATTATGCTAAGTATGCGTGAACAGCCCTCATTACAGCACTCCAGTGGAGTTTCTTAGACATTTTCTTTTGAACAAAGGTAGATGCTTCTAGAAATTTCTTAGGAAATTCCTTGCCTTCTGTCACCCCAGAGATAGGGAATGTGTATTTCCAGCGTGGAGCGAGGAGGCCATTAGACTTTTCTCAAGCCAGTTGTTGATTGGGAATCTTGAGAGACTGGATTAAAATACTTGTGTATGTAGATATTTTGTTCATTATTCAGGAACATGAATTTTGACTTTGGGCAGTGTCTAGAGTTGCTTTTGTTGTTGTTTGAAGCAGCGTGGGGGTACTGGGTTGCCAGCAAGTTCTGTGGCCCAAAGAGGGATAAGAACAATTACTGTAAAGTCTAAGGCCTTAGAAACGCAAAGTGATTGCTTTTAGGGGCAGCTATGCCAGACTTCTATGGAGGGAGGCGTGGCCACTGTGATCACACAGGGTCCCAGGCTCTTAGGAGGTGCCAGGCCTCCAGGCAGATGTCTAAAGCTCAGAATGGGCACTTGGCCTAAAGAATCCAGAAATTCTTTGTGAGAACTCACTGGGTCTTTATTGTGTGGGGGTTTGTATTTTGTTTTGAAAAGCAGATGCAATCCAGGAGAATATACTGGAATAATTATGCCAATTCAACTACTGTGTGGACGTGTTTATTCAGACACAATTTGTAGCAAATCCTGAGCGCCATATAGAAGGCACTTCACGCATAGGCATGTGTCCTTGGGACGTGTTTCTGAAGTGAGCAGTGAGGCAGCTAGCCCACAGTCAGCCCTTTGCTTCAAGGAGCGCTGAATGTCATCCTCCATTAAGCTTAGAATTTCCAGAGTGTACAAAGGGCAGGCTTCTCCAGGAGGGGATTTTCAGGTGATGTGACCGTTTAGCTTGCTCCTGCTGTGACTGGCTTCAGCAGCAGTAGTTTCTGGTAAAAGTGTCCAAACCCACCCCAGATTTCAGTATTAAAGACAATCTGAATAGAATTTCTCCCCTCCAGTGTCCTGTAACCTATGACTCCCTTTTCTTCACCCTGGTATTACAGCAAATAAGTTCCAGTCAGGAAAGTCTGTCATTAACATTCCTCAGGAAAACCCTGAGGTGGTACAGGACAGGATTAAAGAAGGCAGGGGTTGATAAATATCTGAAAACACTTCCAGGTGGAGAGCTGAGCGTCCCAAGTTCCCACCTCGAATGTGAGACCAGGCCCACGCCCCGCAGAAGTAGGCAAGGCTGTCACGTGGAACGCGCTTGGATGGCTCTGTTCGGTGTCCCTTCTGTAGTTTTGATGCGAGGAGCACTCAGGTTCTAGAAACATCCTCGGGCCTGCAGAATTGCTTTTCAGTCTTTAACCCCACATTAATAATGCCCTCAAAGATTCTGTCAAGCCCTCTCCAAAGAGGCAGGACACGGGTCTCCCGGTCATTGAGGCCTGGGGCAGGAAGCGTCCAGCACAGGAGGCTCTGTGGAGTGAAGGGTTACCCAAGGGAAGAGGAGAAGAGTGAGGAGGAGCCTGCTCATACTGGGCAGAGGCTGTCGACCAGGCCCCAGAGGAGAGAAGTCCCCGGGTCTTGGGTGGGCTTGTGGCCTTGTTTGTGGGAAAATGGAGCGTGAGCAAAAGGAAGCTGGGGTGGCCTTTTCTGAAAGCACTGTCTCCATGCCCTCAGGCAGCACGAGTCCCGCCTCTTAGAGGCCTCCTCTTCACAGGGCTTCCAAGGACACCTGGTCACCTGTCGCCTTCTCTGTCACTTTGCCACCGTTTATGTGTGACGGGACTCCTGATTTAACGATGGTCTGGGCACCCTGTAACCACAGGTGAAGTGAGAACACTGTGCCGGCGTGACGGAGACAGTGATTTGATGTCTGGTTGAATCTAGCACCGTTGGCGGCCATTTTTTCCAATTTTTTTTTAATAGTGTCTGAACATTTAAAATGTTCTAACAATATTGTGGCATGTTTCCTGCCTTCATTGTTTTATCCTATTCTTTTTGTGTAAATTTTTTTAAGCGGGCTCCAGTATAGGTGACCTCCCTTTCAAAGGTCAGAATGTCTTGTGTTCTTTCTGTATCTCACCTTATTCCTCTGATGTCGCAATGGCCTAACTTTATTCCCAGGACGCCTTCACAGTCCTCTTTATAGACTTCAGTCCCTGCAGCCTAATTCCGTTTTCTGAATAAAGTACCCCAGCGATAGACAAGAATAGTCTAGCTCTGCACGGTCTGCTTCCTCCTTCTCTGCACCCTGCCACGTACTCAGGGTGCAGACTGCAGTGTCTCTCGCACGTGCTGACTCGAATCTCAAAAGAGGATACTGGTGAGATGTGTGTGTAGGTGAGTGCTTCACTTTGCCAAAGGCGGACACGGGCTGCCTTTAGTCCTTACTCTAGTTCAGTTCTTTTATTTGGGCATTTTTGCCCACTTCTGGATCATCTTTGATTTGCATAATTGGAACTTAACCTAGGACGATGGCGACAGCTCAGTATTAGGCTGCTGTCCTTAATATGATCCAGGTCTCTCTGTGTTAACGTGTCACATCACCCTGCCTGCCTCTCCCAGCTGACCCTTCTCAGACATGACGCTTGAGGTTTCACAGCTGAGCACACACCAGAGCCCAGTCACCAGTCTCTTCTCCCCCTGGTGTCCCTGGCTTTGTCCTGGTGCTTTGTACTCAGTACTCACTGACTGAGGTTCCCCCAGACCTCTGTCACCTGTCCTGATTGGGCGAGGCACCTGTTTGACCAAGTAACTTTGCCAGATGATAAGGGTTTCCACTGAAAGGTTAGACACTGAATTTTTACAGACTGATTTAACTTTTTGGAAGTATCCACCATTCCGTCCAAAGATTACGACCCTATTATCTTGAATTGGAGACTCGTGGTTGTAACGTGCACCATTCTCTAAATATCACTGTGGAAGCAAAGGCTTTGCTTATTAAAGGGCAGGATGGGACGCAGTCTTATCAGCAGCTCTTGCTTGCTGCTCTGCCAGAAGTTTGAAAGGGAAGTTATCTGTCCACTCCAAATACTTGTTTCACGAAAACACGGCTGCACCTCTTCCCAGGCCTTCAGTGGATAAAATCACTTGTCGTTTCACTGATGTAATGCTTCACTGCATGTAGAAGATAACTGGACTCCGTGCAAGGAGGTCTAGAAATGGCCATAGTGTGCTCAAATAGAAAGAAAAGCTCTGGAATTCACCCAGGCCCAGGCAGTACATTGCATCATGTTGGATGTTGTGCTCTTGGGGACTCCCAGACACATCCCAGTTGCAGGCGTTGTGAGGGGGAATGTGTTGGCAGTGAGAATTGATGAATGATGGTCTAATTATCCCCTTTAAAAGTCACAGAAAGGGATCATCTTCCATCTTCTTCAGTAAGGCTCAGGGACAGAGAATTCATTCTTCTCTCATATCTGAAGCTAACCTGTTACTTTACTTTTATGTTTAAGAGGAAGGCAGGCAAGCGGGAAGAGAGAAGAGGAAGAAGCACTGATTTGTTCATATTTGGGTTGGTCCCCCTCAAGGCCACATCTGCCTTTCTGCATGCGCTCTTCGCCACTCTACGTCCATACCGTTCTTAGCAATGTATCAAATATTTGCGCTTCCGAAGTGTGCATTTCTCTATTCTGGGAAACGGTCCCCTGAGCAGAACTGTATCTCAGAATTTCATGTAAACTTCCTATCAGCACGAGATGCTATCGTATCTCTAAGCTCTGTGGGCAGTTGGCCTTGGTAGCGCTTTGCCTGCTGTATTCCTGACCATGCTTATCTCATACTTGTCTCTTGTTTTCTGTTCCTTCCTTGGTGACCGTTTTTCCCAAGGCTGCATTGACCCCTGTCCCCCTCCTGCTCTCCTGTAGAACCTGAGTAACGATATCATTCATTTCTGCTCCATGTGAAGGTCATGGGAGGCTTTGCTCTGGTCCTGACAGGGAGTGAGGATGTGCTCTGGATCTGGCACCTGTGAATACAGCACGGTCCTAGGTGTGCCCCATGGTTTCTGCCCAGCCTCTTGTCACTAAGCTGTCCTGTGGTTCAGGATGGTTTTCTTGTCCCTTAAGTGTGTATGTCCCTTAAGTGCCTGCTAGGAGGAGCAGTGGTAGGTAGTAGGTAGTGTGACATGGATGAGAGATGGCCTCTTTTTTTGAAAGAATGCACACCTGCATTGTCTGCTTGGAGTGGAGAAATGCTCAGTGTTTTTCCAGATCACTTCATCCTTCCAACTTCAAATTCTAAACCTAAGCTAAACCATCAAACTCTTGTGAAACCTTTTTCTTTCCAAGTTTCATTTCTTTTTATTTTATTTTATTTTTTTAAAGGAAGGATACAGGCAGGAATGAAGACAGGGTGACAAGGCAGGAAGATAGAGGAGACAAAAAAGTGTTTTATTTATTTGTTCATCTTTGTTGTTGCATCCCTGCTTCCCTCCCCTCCCCCACGCATGGACTGCACCTGCCAGAGGTGTGGACTTATTCACTAGGCCATCAGTATACTCCGAGAGTTTACTTTGTAGTCACATATCTCTGACAGATTGTCATACCTAACCTTTTTTGAGGGGGGTTTACTTTTTAATTTCTTTTGAACTTTGACATTGTTGTGGGATGAACATTTTTATTTCAGTTTTAAAATTTAATAGACCTCTATTTTTAGAACACTTTCAATTTTATGGGAAATTGTGAGTTTATAGTACGAAGAGTTCTCATATCATTCTCTACCCCCAGACGCACACACCTTCCCCTGTTTTAGCATCTTGCACTGGAGCATGTGTTGGAATTAATGCACCAAAAGTCCTAAGTTAACGTTTAAGGTTCATGGAGGTGTCAGGTTCTCTGAGCTTTGACAGACATGTATGTCATGATGTGTCAACATGCCAAAATGTTCATAATCCATCCACAGTGTGATGGTGATGATCATCATTCTTTCCTCGAGCTGTGTTATAAGAAGACAGTGGGCAGCCTCTGAGTGCCAGGTCAGGGGCACGCAGTGAGGAGGACGTTTCTGCTGAACACCTTCGAATGGGAAAAACGCTGTTTGCCGGTATAGGAGACCAAAGGAGGACCTAGGTGGCTAGAAGCATCAGTAGAACTGCGGAGGGGGACTGTTTGGAACTGATTATCAGCCGTGGGACTTCTCCATTCCGGTAGTCTTTCTGCTTTTGGAGGTGGCTCCCTTCCTCTCACGCTGCGGAAAGTGCCCCCCACTTGGCATTGGGTGACTTTCCTCAGTCTTCTGTCCTTCTGATTACACTCACCTTTGACTTTTGGGAGCATGGAGGACAGATGACCTGAAAAAGGTGGCTTTACCTTGTCAGGGAATTTTAATTAAGGGAGCAGGGAAGCCACCCTCCTTCCCCTAAACCAAACAATCCCGGTAAGCCGCTCCGCGGAACCTTGAATCCTGTTTACTGCGTCGTCATGACAACCATTCATCGCCCTCCTTAAAGACCCGGATACTGAGCCATAAAGGAGGCTCAGTCAAGTGTTATTCTCGGGGTAGGCTTTCCAAGGACGTAATTAAATTGCTTAACGTTGTCCCGGACTTAAAAAAAAAAAAAAAAAATCATCATTTAAAAGTGGGGGTCTCTGGGGATTTGCACATTTTGGGAGGCACGTCCGCGTTGCCTTTGCACTGGTGGCGCCGGTGGTCGCAGGCTTCAGCCCTTGCGCCCGCCCGCCGCTCCGGTAGAAACGGGCGTGAATGAAGCCAGCGGAGCCCAAGACTCCACATAAAAGACTGGGAACGCCCTGGAGCCGAAGAAAGCCCGGTTTTGTGTCTCTCCTAGCCCAGATGCAGCCGCTGGCAGTGGTCACACACTGAAAGGGCAAAGAAACCCAAGGTAGGGGTGTGTGTTTTCTCTATTTTTTCTTTCTTTTTTTTTTTTTTTCTTTTGTGCTGCTGAAAAGTTTCCTGTGCTTTGCAACAACTGCAGAGGAATTTACAAATCTCAGAGGCCTCTTTCTGAATGAAAGGACTTCCTTTCTCAATAAATTATTAAGAACTCGATGTGCATTTGGTACTGCTAAGGCTTTGTCGGAATGAAAGCCTTCACCCACTTATCAGATGAGGCCGTCTCTTCTTGATAGGAAATTGGCCTCTTTGGAACAGTATGTTTGCAGTGGCTGCTTTTGTTTGAATTTGGGATTTTGAAACATTTCTCTGGAAAAGTTTCTCCACTGGTCTTGCAGCGCATCCTTGCCTTGTGCTTCACAGGGCCTGGAGAGGGGGGTCCCCCGAGGAAAGCCCCTCGGTGTGAGGAGTGCCAGGAGCCGGTGTTGGCGTGGTGGGAGGCTAGAGGAGAAGGGCTTGCCCCAGCATCCACTAGCTGGAGTTTTGCAATCTGCCGGAGAAACCCGAAGAGGCACATTTGTGGAGATTCTCTTGTTCTCCTAGGTTCTCGTCCCTGGAGAAAGAACAGAAAAAGCTGCACTGCCAGGCTAATCTCCGTCTCCACTGGACCTATGAATGTGTTTTCCTGATTTCTATTCAGTTGTTAACAGTGCCCTTTAAGGGAGTGAGAGTCTTAAATGGGAAGGTGGCCTTTCATATTAAATTGAGTTACACTGAAAAGAAATGAATAATAATGTGGCGGCTGCTTAGCTGAATCTGCTGTCCTCTAGAAGCATCGCCAGGACCAAATGAAAGCCGAATGCCAGAATGTGTTATTTTTACATCCAGTTTTGGATTTTATTTTTAAATCATAAATTTGTCTCGTATAAAATGAATCACCCTCCTGAGAGAAAGGAGGGTCAGTCATCTGTGGGAAAGAACCACCTATTTCTGCCTCTCACTGCTGAATCAGTCTGGATTTTTTCACCTGCGTTTCTGTTTAGTTTAAATATGTGGATTCCCCTCTTCAGAATCCCAGAGTTTTGGCAAACGGCTTTGAGTGATGGAATGCAGAAGTAGTTAGCTGGAAGAGTGTGCACTTAAAGAGCACTCTTGGAGCACCCAATGGAGTAGAGATTTGGTGCAGTCCACATACATCCTAAGGTGGTCCCCAGTTCAAGACCCAGGACCCTGAGAACAGCCAGTGTGAACTAAGTAAAATGAGGTGCTTCTTCCTCTTCTCTCTCTTCTTCCCTGCCTCTGCTCTCCTCCGTTCCTTCCTGCACCTTTAAAAGAAATATAGTAATAGAGCTCCAGAGAGCACCCTTTTCACTGCACCCTCTGCCCCCACACCCCCAGCAGCTTTGCTTTGGCTTGACCCGATCTCTGGAACTAGCACCACTCAGAATAACCGGCTCCCTTCAGCCTTTGAGGCAATCCCCAGCTCAGACCTGCTGTCTATCACATGCAGATTTTTTTTATCCTCCACCTTCAGTGGTCCTGCATTAGCATTTTCACAGTCACCTCCCTTGTGGGGTGGTGGCTGTTAGTGACTGGGTGATAAAGCTCAGCAGCTGTAAGGAGGATCAATGGACAAAGCCCTGCAATCCCAAGTGCCTCCGAGCAAAGGATTTGCCAGGAGTGTCCTGACGGTAGACCTGGGTACGTTGTGGTCTCCTGAACCAGTTGAAACCTCTCTGACTGGCTCCCAGCCTTGGCAAAGGGACCTTTCACCCTCTCCCCAGTTCTTTCTCAGGCTGGCTCTCCCTGACGCTCAAAAATATTCCTCCCCTGCATAGCCACAGCGATAAAGACATCATCATAGTAGGTACTAGGTTTTGCTTTCCTCCCACCCTCAACATAACGGCAATACTTACTGATTACAAAAATAACTGTGCAGTGACCCATCAGTTCACCACTCAGAGACCATCCCGTTCACATTATGTTGTGTATAAAAGTTTTATCTTTAATTGATATCATTGTCTTATTTTGTCGTTTTAAAAACATAGTATATCTTAAAACATGCCTGTGTTTTTTTCATGACCATAGAGTTCTGCCTGTATATTTTAAATCTGATTTCTATCATTGGATTATTTCCTTTATTTGTTGTTATACATATTGATACTCGATAGAGATGTGCCTGTGTATTTGTGTGTACACTAGACCTTTTCCTTAAGGTAAATTCTCAGGAATTTGCTCTCAGAATATATGTATATTGTTACGACTTTGATATAGTCATACACATGTGGCTAATTAGCCCTTCACTGAGGCCAAGGAGCAAAATTATTTGCAATTATGACTGGGCTTATAGCCTCAATATACAAAGAGCCTTTACAAATCAATAAGAAACTTACAAAAATTTGTAGAAAATGAGTAAAACACATGAGAAATTTGCAAAAAGATGAAATGCATGTGGAAAATCACCTGAAAATGTAGATAGTATCATCAAAGAATAAAACTTAGATAATCTTGCCAAGGTGAAGACTATTTCATTTTTTAATAACACTTCCCAGAGGCTTTGAAACAACTAGTAATTTACTCTGCTGCTAGGAGCTGACATTGTTTCAACCTTTCTGAAGACAGTCTCATGCTGTCCTCTTCATTTCACTTTTCCTTGCCTCCCTGGGACGGATTCCATCCACTTTTCTCTCCCGCTGTCCAGAGTTCCTTCTCCCAGTTTCTGTCTCCTTGCTCACATGTTCTGTGTTAAATTCATACAAAAGTTTATCTGTGGAAAGGGGGAGTGTGAGTAAAGTGGAACTTGACTGGTCTCCCTGCATAAAAAGTTGACTGTTAAACATTTCTAAAGGTCCCATCCATACCCAAGTTCTTATTCTAATGCCATGCCTCCAGTACTGCTCTAGCCTTCCTTCTGGCAAAAACTTCCAGAGTTTTCTTAGCCCTTCCCTCCAGTCCCACCCCACCCCCAGGCCTGTGACATCACTAGTCACCGCCCCCTTCCTGGAACCTCCATCAGCCAGCCTCCCCTCCCCCTCGGCCTCCCTCTTCTAAGCATGGCTTCAGCGTCGGCCCTCACCTTCCCACCTCCCAGCTCCTAAAGAAAAGCTTTCTCCACTCCTTCAGCACCCGCCTAGGTGAGTGTCTCTGCACAGTGTTTTTCCAGCCTCAGCCTTCCTCTAAACTCAGTCCTCATTTGCCTGATTTCATCTCTACTTTTCCCTAGTTTTCTAAAGTTTGAGCTCTGTGCTGGCCTCCCACTCCTAGCAGCTCTTCAAGTGGAAACGCGCCCAAGCTCTGATTTGATGGCCCCTTGCCCTGCTGCCTCTTTGTTCAGGGCAGTGGCAAGTGTCTCAACCTTGGCACCTTTGACACTTTGGATGGGGGAAGGTTCTTTGTTGGGGGGCATAGAGTGTGGGTACACCAGCCCTGCCTGACCCCACTCCCCCAACGCCTGCAGATGTTTCTAAACAAGTGCTCTGTGGGGCAGACAGGAAACTCTCAGCAGCAGAGTTTCCTCTGCTTAAAAAAAAATCTGAGTTCAGGTATCAGTGTGGATGTTTTTTCTTGGTTGGAAATACTCATTTTTCCTTTGCTTTCAGTAAAAACTGGCCTCTAGATACAGTTTAATTTTTATCATAGCACCTGTCGTGGCTTTGAACCTTGTATTTATAGGGGAAAGTAGAAAATTGCATGGCATTTAGCATTTTTCATAGGCATTGAGTCATCCACTTAGACATATATTATTATTTCCTTTCCTAGTAAGTATTGCTAGAAAATCTAAAATTAGGGGGGAGTGCCCCTAACATCAGTGTGCCGGGCATGGTGACGTAATTGTGTGCTGTGCGCTCAGCTGAATGGCCGCCCTAGTCCCAGCCACTCTGAAAGGCGAAAGCCGGTCATTAAAGTGTGCCAGATGCTTCACTTGTCAGCCTTTCCCTGAAAGGGGACACTGTTTAGCCAGGGGATTATACTGTGATTCTCTCTATGTTTGCCTTTACGAAGGGGAAGAAGTGTCCCAGTTAAAAAATATTGTGGCACCCCACCCCCCACCTTTGTCATGGAGAAAATTTCCCTGTAAGACTTCTGATAACTATCAGGGCAAAGCTTTTTAAAAGTCTCCTTAGATATAGAAGATAATATGCATATGTTGGGTTGTGCATAATGAATTTGGCTTACAGGTCTCAACTTTTGAGCTGATAGGCAAAGCTATTTGCATAGGAAATCCTTTAGGCTTACCTCGTATTGTTTTCCTGGTGAGCAGGTTAAATAAGATTATTGCTGGACTGAGGTGGAGGACTAAGACACATTTTGCAGAGTCAAAGAAATCCCACTGGATGACTTGAGACCAGTGCAAAAAAAAAAAAACCGTCTTTTGCTGGGTTAGTTGTGATTTCAGAAATGGCAGAAGGAAAATCAGCCTAGCTTCTCTTCTTTCTCATCTCTTTTCCTTCTCTTTTTTGTTTCCATTGGTATTAACTCTGCCATGTCCTCCTCCTGTATTTGATTCAGTGATTTCATTGCATCAGCTCCAGTCATTTATAGCAGACAGCAGATGCATGTAGCTGCGACCCGTAGAGCCCTTTACCGAGGTTCCTTGCAAAGCCGAGAAATGAGGTATCAAGTTGAGGTGGACGGGCAGGTCGGACCTGGTCATGATGTCATTTGATTCGGTTCCCAGGCTCTTAACAGCTTATTAGTGCTCGGGGCCAGACATCCAAGGTGCAGAAAGGTGTGTTTGTTTCTTTTTTCTTTTTTTTTTTTTTAATTGCAAAACTCTGTGGAGCTGACCGGTCTGTCTCTTCAACCAGTCGATACTGTTTGAAGTTTTGTTGCATAAGCAGAGAGGCCACTTCTGCTGCTGTCTGGAGCCCGGCTCCAGGGTTTCCTGGTTTGCACACACGGGGGCTGTGCCAGTGCCGACTGTGAAAGACGGTGAAAGCCTTTCCCTTCTCCCGTTCAATTAAAAAAAATTAACTGCAATACAATTGCCACTTGTTCTCTGTTACTCACCTTACCTGCTCATGCCACATACACTCACCTTGTTCAAACATGTCGATATAAAGTATTGAAATGATTGAGAAGGCGGGGGGGGGGGCGGGGTCTTTGAAGGGCCTTTGGGTGCACATGATTTTCTGATCTTCGTTCTGGTCACTTTGGTAAATTTACCTAAAAGGCAGGTGACTTTCTAATGACTGCAAAGTCAAGGGTGCAGAGCCCGGCAGGGGAGGCGCTGGTCTGTAAGAACGAATAGACACGCTTGCACTGAAAATTAACTATGTAGAGGAGGTCAGGTGCACACATGCCGGGAGGAACGAAGAACTGGACCGATCATGCTGAGATTACTTGTTTCCAAATCATCACTGACTGACTTCAGATCTCAGTCCATGGCGCCAGAACATCAGTGGGGAAATGGGGAGACAGGCCTGGGAATAGTTTGGTAGCGTCCCTTCATGTACAGGGTGCTGTAGCCATGTTTCTCAACAGCTCTGGTTGTGTTGCCTAAATCCAAGAAATTAAACGAATTCCACCCTTAGCCCAGCCAGCCCAGTGACTAGCACCCTGCTCCTCTGGACCTGTTTTTCTGCACCATCCAGGCTCCTGGATGCAGCGCGTGCACTTCCACACACACGTAGATTTTGCTGTCATTGTGTAGAGAGCAAGGCAGTGTGTCCTTTAGACAGTAGGTGGCTAAGAGAATGATAGCACAGGTTGTCACTGACCATTTCTGACTTGAGAGGAGTAGTATCAAGAGGCCAAGTATGGCGGGCTGAGCCGGCTTTCTAAGCAAAAAAAAAAAAATGTTGTGCTTGTCGCGTTCAGCCATTTGTCACTGATCTAACAGCTTTCTTAGTGACAGAGGGAGATACAGTCACCTCTCATTTATTAAGGAAACTTTGATTTCCAAAACAAGTTTAACTCTTCATCAAATGTCTTAAGACACCGTACCCTTGACCGGATTTCTAATAATCCTTCCCCACGGGTAACCTCAGTTCTGTTATCAATATCCAGGGCTGGCTTTTTTTATTTTGTCTTTTTGTTCTTCCTTTGTATTCCACAGATGAGTGAAGCCACCTGGTATTTGTCTTTCTCCTTCTGACCTGTTTCGCTTACATAGTCCCCTGTAGTTCCATCCATGTTGCACGTGTCAGGATTTCCTCTCGAGGGGGCTGTAGTAGCCCTTGTGTGTACGCACCACAGCTTGTCCACTCATCCATCCTGGGCACTTAGGCTGTTTCCAGCTCTTGTCTTTTGTCAGTAATGTTGCCATAAACAGGAGGGTGCGTGCATTTCTTTGAAATAAGTATTTTTGTGTTTTCTGGGTGAATACCCAGAAGTGGAATAACAAATCACATGGGATTTCCATTCTCCATTTTGAGGAATCTCCGTCCTGTTTTCCATAAAGCTTGCACCAATTTACAGTCCCACAGCAGCGTATAAGCGTTTTCTTCTCCCACATCCTAGAGGTTAAGGTCACGTCTAGCTCCGACTCGGACACACATTGGCCACTGAACAATCCTCAGTCATTGTATTGGTGGTCGTGGAGCGGGGCAGTGTCTGAGTCGGGTAGAGACCACTGATGCTAATCTGATGGCGATGCTAACATCAAGAGCTGTTTCCTTTCCTGATCGTCATTTGAACTTCTTCACCACTCACCAAAGTCAACACTCATCCTCAAGCAGAATATGAAGGGCATTTATTTCAAGGTGGTTTTGGGAAAAAGACAAATTGTGGGAAAGTAGTGTCTGAACCTGGAAAACTTTTCTTTGGAGCCCAGAATGGAACAGGTGGTAAATATTAAGTAAATTGGATCATGAAAGGAAGTGGATGAAAGGAAGTTTTCTGAGGACGGTGTGTTGTGCGTCTTTCTTGAATTTGAGTGTCACCCCTTTATTTATGCACTTATTTATAGCACTTTGAATCTTCATCTTAAAACTCTTTCATATTAACACTTAGGCAGCAATGTCCTGAAGTGCCAGGTTGCTCGTCCCTTCCCTCGGGGTCTGGCCACTGCACTGCCAGACTCCAGCCTGTTCAGTCCTGGGGAGCTGGGGTGGGAATAACCTGGCCTTTCAAGAGTACTGACCTCTTGTTTCCTAGCAACTCTCCACTGCTCAGTAGGATATTTTGTGGAACTCCTAATTTATACTAAACAGATACTGGCTGCCTCTGAGGCTGGCTAATTTCCCATTATGACTAGCAGACCACCACTTAATACATGAATAAGCAGGAGAAAAGACTCCTAGGAAGCTGCCTTCACCCACTCCCCCTTCCCACCAGGCCTTCCTTTTCCTCCTGCAAAGTAGAATTTACCCAGGACTTGACAAATGTCATCCTTTCTCTCTGGGCAGTAACGGATTTCAAGTAAAATTCTTCATTTGCTGTTTTCTAATGTCCCAACCCATCTCATGAATATTTATAAATCAGCTCCACCAGTATCAAAGAGTAGCCCTTTCTTTTTCTTTCCTTTCCTTTGCTCTGTTCTTTTAAGCAACTGTAGAGTGGCCCCTTCATCTGTTTCTTCCTGTGTAAATGGGTGAGGGGATGCGGGGGCGTTTCTGAAGACCCTTCCAGCTTTTCCTCTATCGTGAATCTAATACCATCACACTCTTTCTATTAATTGACATTTCTCTGGATTTGAGCTCAAATGTTTCCCAGTGGCTCTTTTTTATTTTCACACTGTTTCTGACAGTTCGAACTTCTCAGTCCTACTCCGGCTTTCTATTTATTTGCCTCTGAAAGCCATTGTTTTCCTCTGGGTCCTAACTTCTAAAAAAGTATTTTTTGGAAACAAATCTGATGAAAGCTCCATTTTCTAATGAACTGAAAGATTTTTGTCTCAATTTCAGACACTTTAAAACAAGAGACTACATGAGTACGTTCTGATTTTTATCACTGCACAGTTTATATGACCCTGGTCGGGCATCTTAGTGCCTCTTTATGCAGCATCATAGAAGCAACTGGCAAGCATTATAAATCCCAGCTTGACAAATTTTCTGGCTCTGGGACTTGAAGAATGTGTCTACTGCTGGGTACAGAGCCTCTTATTTTCCTCCTCATCCATCCTTCCCTTTTCTTGCTCATCTTATCACGTTGACATGTCCTTGGTGATTGTGTAAGTTGACTCGTGAGTTCTACAGCTATTTTAGCATTTTAATGACCGAGCGGGGCCTCCTTGCCAACATCTACAAAGAGACAGCTGCTTTCCTAATTTGTATTTCTCGGCCTGATTTTTCAGAGTGAGCTCAAATAAAGGAGGCTGTGGCCCATTCAACGTGGTGGACAGAGGTAGAAATGATGAATAGAGCGAGATTGCGGTTTAGTTTAGCCAGATAAAAAAAAAAAAGTTTAATTACATTCATTAGATAAAACGCAACAGATGATATCCAAGAGGGAGCCTGCTCTGGGAGGAGTTCCAGATGGCTTTATGCTAAGGGTTGGACCTTCTGTCTTTGTTACCAGAGTTTGTGGTCTGATGGAGGCCAGATCTTGAAGCGCGCATTCCCTCCTTTTTTATTAAAAATTATTGGGATAACTTTGCTTTACAAATTAATACAAATCCAGATGTGCAAGTTCCCCATTCCTTAAATATATGTCAACACCTCCTGCCCACCACCGAATCACCAAGAGTCCTTCACCTGTGTCCAGTGGGTCCACCGCCACTTACTCCCCAACCCCCGCTGCTGACGACCTCAGTTCTGCTGCCAGAGACCAAGGGCTGGTCTTGTTTAGTCTGCTTTGTCTCTTCACATTCTCCCTCTGCGTCAGGTCATCTGTATTTGTCGTCTTTGACTCTTTTCACTTAGTAGTTCCATCCATATTGTCTGCTCAGGACGGTGGTGTGTGTTCCCTGGTGCACACAGAACTCATCTCTATCCTCTCATCTGACGAAGGTGGTTTCCAGTTTCTAACCATTGTGAATAGGGCTGCAGTAGACATGGGGGTGCAGACATCTCTGCGAATTTGTGTTTTTGTATCTTTTGGGTAAACACCCAGAAGTGGGATGCCCGTGCCCCCCTTTTCTCGAAAATTTTTCCTTTTTTAAAGAGAGGAATGAAGGGACAGTGGGAAGAAGCACTGAAGGAAGGAAGGAAGAAGAGGAAGAAGCATCTCTGTATTCACGTAGGTTTTCCGCCCCGGGTCTCGAACCCGCCCTGGTCTCCGGTCCGCACGGTGTCTCAGCCATCCGAGCCACGAGGGCGCACCCTCGCTGTGTTTCTCAGAGGCTGTTTCAACACAAAGTAATTGATGCTCAGGAGTTTTTGAAATATATAGATCTTGAATTGCTGGAGCCTTGCATTTATATTCAAAATTCACATTTGCTCCTTCAGCCCAAATGCTTTTTTTCCCCTTTTATTCATTTGAGTGAAACCAAACCCCTCAGCCCTTAGTTTCTCTTTCTGTCTTCATGAGCCCACTGAGGAATTTCATGGTTTCTCTGCCTCCATTTGGATTCCTTGGGGAGCCTTTAAAACACCTTTTTCATTGAAGCATAACCTCTCACCTGCCCTAGATTTGCTTTTTACGGTGTCTGGAATCAGGCCTGCGGTATCTCTGAGCCGTGCCTGTGCTTAACTATACTGTGTTGCGTCTTTGAAAGTGCTAAGAGAGTAGACCCCTTTTTTCATTTTTTTTAAAGAAGAGGTGCAGGCAAGAATGAAGACAAGTAGAGACAGGCAGGCAGGAAGAGGGAGGAAGAAGCAGCACTTCATTTTATTTAGTATTCACATTGATTGTGTGGGTCTGTGTCCTCCCCACCCTGGGTCTTGAACCTGGGGCCTTGGGATGGATGTGGTACTGCTCCCACGTGTACTAGATCGCTAGGCCACCAGGGTGCACCTGAGAGTAGATCTTAAAAGATCTTAGAAGATCTCATCACCACTTATTATGGTGATCATTCCATACAAATAAGTTCACATCTTAGTGACCAGCTTTGAATGATCACAGCACCTGTGCAGACAGAAAACAACCTCCCAGCTTGGGGAAATGGGGAGCCATTTAACCATGACCCTGCAGCTTCCCCAAGGTCCCTTGGTGCACGGACCTCTGCCTTCTGACTGCCAGCCTTGTCATGGATGATTCCTTCTGTCTTCCCATCGCCTGGTGCTGCTGAAAATAACACGTGCTCTGCTGGGTTTCAGAACACACTTGTACCAGCCCTGGGGGAGCCTCTCCTCGGCCTCCATGCCTTCTCACACCCCTGAACCTGATGTCAGCCTACCCACTCCAGCGCACGACCTCACATTGGAGTCCCCCAGACACGGAGGGTATCTGTCATTAATCCGTCCATCTGCCTCTTCCACAGCATGCCAACTCACCAACATTCACCCTTTGTTGGACCAAGTCCTCACGGCATCTCAAGAAATGCCTTCCCAAAACTGTCCCCGGCCTGGTGCTTTCTGCTTCTGATGAGGCTGCTGCCCAGCAGCCACTGAACCTGGGTCTGTTCATTCTGGCTTTGCTTCTGATCTCTCTGACCTTGAGTTGAATCTGACCACATCCTTGTGGCATAATACAGCAGCTTGTGTTGCCAGTACTGACCTCGGCTCCATTGCTGCCAACTTGCTATCTGCACGTTTTTGAAGATCGCAATATTAATCACTGTAAGAGTTTTGAGCTTCACACCAACCTGTCAGTATCACTGCTGATGTAGAGCTTTCTGGAGTATAAGTGTGTTTCCATTGATGCCCCTTCCTTCCCAGGGGTAAGCCTTCCTCCATAGGATCTCCTCTGTCTACTAGTAGATGGACAGGTAAGTTACACACACTTACTATCACTTCATCTTCCCATGGGCAGACTCACTCAGCAAGGACAGGACACAGAATATCTTGACTAAATTAGCCTACAGGATCTTTATGTATGTAAGTATCACATTTAA
The DNA here is from genome assembly GCA_004363575.1 of Solenodon paradoxus. Classification (NCBI taxonomy): domain Eukaryota; kingdom Metazoa; phylum Chordata; class Mammalia; order Eulipotyphla; family Solenodontidae; genus Solenodon; species Solenodon paradoxus. Next base: position 152,261 of record RJWH01001775.1, on the reverse strand, counting down.
TAAGTATTTGTTTAGAGGCTCCACATTGTCAGGACTTTGCTTTGCTGCATCTGCAATTCTCTTGGTTCTGCCTCAAGGGTGCAAAGTGGCTGCCATAGTGGCAACTATCACATCCTCTTCCTCAATTCTTATAACAGATAGCCTTTCAGTACCTGTTGTGCCCTGGGGATGTATCTCTGAAAAAGCATGTCCTCCTAGAGTAAACTGAAGGCAGTTGGGGCTGAACTTAAAAGGGGTGGGGGAGAATCTATCCCAGAACCCCTCTATAGGTACGCCTCACATCTCCCCAGTCCCGGCTTCTTTGCTTGGTACTCTGCCAGCCTGGCTGGGGCCTGTAGCTGAGCCTCGCTCCACAGAAAGCCAGGAGAGTGAATATCTGGCAAAGGTGAATGAATTTGCAGAGTTGACTTGGACAGCTGCCCTGAGTGCACTGGGAGTTTCATTAAACGAGAGGTGGTGGGCCCCTAGACAATCAAACTTGACGTGAAGATGGAAAGATAGAAATATAAAAGGGTTGGATTTTATCTTATGTAGGTTTCGGAGACCTTTGAATGGGGATGTAAAAGATTTTCATGCTTGTAATAGTTTTGAAGAAGGACTTAGATCTTTATATGTACCTATTGAATGTGATTTGATACTATGTGATTTGATACTAAACAGTAGAAAGAGAAATAAGTCTAGTACTTCATGCAAAATAATGCACGATAGTGTCCTAAAAGTATCTGTGTACACAGTTAGCAAGAAGTTTATTTTTTCTTATTCTGAAAGGAAAGGTGCAGGCAGGAATAAAAGCAAGTAGGCAGGAAGAGAGGAGCAGGAAGCAGTTTTATTCTATTAAGTTGCTCATCTTGGTTGTTTACACCGGACTCAGGACAGGAACCTGGGTCTTTGGAATGAGATAAACATGGACTGCCCTCCTTTGGAAGCAGCTAACCAAACCATTACTCCATCCAGGAAGCACCAGCATTTTTATTTTTATTTAGTTGTTCATCTTGGTTCTTCCCTGACCCCAGGATGTAAACCCAGGTCCTTGGATTGCGCTCTTGGTCGGAGGCAATGGACCTAACTACTACTCCACCAGGGTGCACCAAGAAATTTCTTGTAAGTATGGCTCAGAATTGGCATTAGTACCTTCTAGAACAGTGTTTCTCAAACTATATGTGGCTAAAGAGCAGTTCTCTCTTACCTCGAAATTTTTGTGGACTGGTTCTTTTGAAAATTAGGTGAGCAATGATGTGGCTGTGTCCTATTCTAAAGGTTCCTAAGTGCTTACTTTTGTTCTCAGTATCCATCTCCTCACAGGCAGGCACCCATCACGGGCCAACCTGGGGCGCCCCTGCTGGTTTTCCTACAAGGAGAAATCTAGACACAGGTCCTCATGTTTTCCGGGTGTCTGACCTTGGCCAGCTACTCTTGTTCCATCCACTTCATTTCTTCTGCATGCGTCATGGGACAACACCGACCTCTCCACTTGCCTGAATAGGGTTCTTTGAGCTTTACTCAAGGTAATAGAATGTCTGGTCCAGAGTAACCCATTTCAGATAGTAAGAGCCATTATTTACTCTTGGCATTTTTTAATTCAGGAGACTCTAATATTTCTTCCAGTAGTGAAGATTAAGTGTCCTCTTTGCAAAGACACACATGGGTGGCAGAGGGGAGGGGTCTGTGCAGGCCTGCAGCCCGGAGTGCTCATGAGGGCCAGGGACCCCACCAGCTTGCAAGACTCGGACTCCCTGCATGGAAGGAAGGAGCTAGGGAGGAAGGCGGGCTTGGGCTCTGGTAGCTCAGGCAAGTGACCAAACATGGCCAAACATGAAATTCCTGGTTTTCAGGCCATTCGTGGGTTTGGAAACAAGTATGTGACGTGAACACAATGGAAGCTGAGCGTCACATGAGTCCCGGGGACACAGTACAGGGCAGGTGATTGGAGGACTATTACGTGTACAGATTTCCAAGCATTTTACTTAACCATCTGAGGCCAGGGTGGGGGGGCGAATTGGAGACTTTTTGTCCCCACTTTGGTCCTTTTCATCCAGCTCTACTGCAGACCCCCTCACCCCAGCCAGTGAGGGTCTTTCATTTTGCCACAGGCAGTAAGGAGGCCACTCAACCTAAGTGCTAGGAATCTCTTAAATGACTCAGAAACTAAATGTATATTGATTAGAAAAAAGAAAAGTAACACCTTTTGTTTGAGAATCAGTGTTTTCATAGTTCATGCTTTATTTAAAGGTAACGGAAATTCTTCATGAAACGAGTCATTAGCCTCAGGAAAACTACTCATGGGGGGGTCTTTCGTTTCACGTTGTGTGTGTGTGTGTGTGTGGTGTCTTTCAGCTTTGAATAATAGGTAATGTATGTGAGAAGTGATGTACTTTATTTTGGCCTCTAATTACAAAAACTGGAAATCACAATACTCTGGCGCACCCAGGTGCCATCTACATCCATCACAGGGACCTGGGCTCGTGTCCCAGCACCAGGAAAACAACCAAGAAGAACAGCTAATAAAATAACTGAAAAAGCTTCTCCCTCCTCTCGCTTCCTGCCTCTTTGCTTCCTCACCTTTATGTCTGCCTGCAACTTTCCTTTAAAAAAGTAAATCAATAAACGTAAAATAGTCTCATAGTTTAGATAAAGCCGGCTCCGAATATCGAACAAATGCAAGCAGGGTTCTAAGCTGTGTTGGTTTGCTCTCCAAGTCCCTATAGAGTAGAGGGTCAGCCTGTCGCGTGAGAACACCGTTGTCCAGTCGAAGTACAAGGCGTCTTATATGTAATTTCGGTATTTCCAATAGCCACACTTAATAGTATAAAAATAAATGTACTTGTGACATGCTTTTAACTGAATGTGTTTTGAGGCAGCATTGATTTACAAAATGATAGGAAGTCAGATGTGCCGGCTCCGCTTCCTCAAGCAGATGACAGCACACCCTGCCCTGCGCGCGGGTCACCGATGTCCTCCCGTCCTCCCCGTCCGGCGGCCACTTGCTCCTGCCCCCGCTCCCCAGCCGGGTTGCTGAGCTCCCCGGGGTGTGAGGACCTCAGGAGACAGTTCTCTTACACTCGGAGTGCCCCCTTCACTGCCTTTTATTCTCCCACTCTGACATCAGCAGACTGTCCGTAAAGGCACGAGGCTGAGTACTTTGGGCTTCCCCACCGTCGTGTGAGCCGGCAACGCATGGCTGTGTTCCAGGAAAACTGTCCTCAAACATGTGGCAGCCGGATGCAACTCGCAGGCTGGCGTTGGCCAATCCTGCTCCCACTAAGTGGTGCTTTGTTTGTCTCCTTTGAGTTTTTATCTTCAGAAATTGATTTCCGTTCTCCAAGATCGCTGTAGTGAGGAAGTTCATTCAGGAATATTCCGGGCACATGGACCAGGAAGCACTCTGTGCTTAAGCCATGGAGCCTGCCTCCGGCACATGACCCGGCGGGGCGGTGACCAGGACAGCGTTAGGAGTGCCGGCTGGGGTGGCCGCCGTGCGGCCAGACCCTGTCGGGCATGAGCTTTGTGACCTCAGGTAAGTGAGTTGGCCTCTCTGTGCCTAAGGGGCAGGGATGTTGAGCATAATGCTGACCTCGTCGAGACGCTTCAGAGTAAATGAAGCTCGCGGTCCACATAGAGAGGGCCTGGCGTGTCGGGTCCATGGGACGCGTGGCTTTCCTGGTGGCAGCTGTCACGGCTGCTGGCACTATTACTAAGCACATGTGGACTGCGCTGCTCAGACTCGCAAACACAGCAGAAGGGCCCACCTGAACTCGTGCCACCGCCGACGGTGGTGACTGCTTGCGCACTGTTGCTTTGCGCGTGGACCTGTCGCTCTTGGGGAGCTGTGGCCGAATCCGGGTGCCTGCTGCTCTGTGATGCGGCTTGTCCTATTTTTTGGACTTGTCTCGTGTTAGTTCGTAGCGTTTCCAGAATGGGCGCCTCTCTGCCTTCTCTCGTTTATGTGATGGTCACAGGCTGAGTTAATCCATAGGGTGTTGGAAGGATGAAGGGGGCAGATACATAAAGTGCTTAATTCATCGGAGGAAGCATTGTCCCTTTATAATGAAGAGACAGCTGCTGTTATCTATTTAATTTATTTTAGGTATGTGCTTCCTTTGTTTTGTTTCTTTTTTTTTTTCCCATCCCACCGCCACCCCAGGTCTTGAACCCAGGTCCTTGGGTTTCCCATGACCTGTACCCGAGCCGCTGAACAGCAGGGATGCACCGGCAGCTGCTGTTTTTATTGTTAATTGGTTTGCGACAGAACCTTTTATCACCTGCAGATCTCTATTCACCATTTCAAGCAGAAATGTTGTTATGCAGCGTGAGCAGTCAACTCCACTTTCTGTGGCCGAACATGTAAGAACCTAGAAAACCGGCAGAATCCACGCGGCCTTGTCAAGCTCAGGTGCTGAGAAGCTGGTGTGCGGGCTACGGTCAGCCCAAGGATCCGGGTTTGAAATCCGGGGCCGGGGTGAAAAACCAAAATGAACAGCTTTATAAATGCAGTTGTTTCTCCCTCCTTCCTACCCTCACGCTGCTCATCAGAAGTATAGAGGCTTGGGGACCAGGGGTGCGGGTGTTGACTTGAAGCTTTGGTTTGGGCGTTCTCTGGCTCCACTCTATTTTCCTTCCGCTCAGTAAAAGTTAAGGAGAAACAAACTAAATGTTCACCACAGTGATCTGATTCAGTATATTCTGGTAATGCTCTGCAGTTTTTTCACAAGACATTTGGGAGACAGATATGCCTAGCAAGGAACTAGCTCTGAGATTCCATTAGGTGAAAAGAGCAAAAGGTGGAACACGGTTTTATTTGCTTTTTGGTTTTGGTTTTGGTTTGGTTTGGTTTTTTAAAGGAAAGGTACAGGCAGGAATGAAGGTAAAAGGAGGTAGGAAGGCAGGAAGGCAAAAGAGGAAGATGAATTTCATTTTTATTTGTTTGTTTCCTCCAGCTCTGGAATGTGAACCTGGGTCTGTGGGGTGAATGTCTGTGCCAGCTGGAGGCAGTGGACCTACCCACTAGGCCACCAGGGCACACCTTATTTCAATGTGTGTATGTATTTTTGCTGCTTTTTTTCTTTTTCTTTTTTTTTAAAGGAAAAGTACAGGCAGAAGGGAAAAGAGAGGAGGAAGAAACACTCCACTTATTTTTTTTATTCTTTATTGTAGTAATTATTCAACACCATAAAATAACTCCTATGTATAGGTTGCCCATTTCTTGCTGTCCACCAAATGACCACGTGTTCTTCCCCATTGTCCAGTGGACTCCACCACCATTTGCTGCCACCCGCCTCATTCCCTTTAGATGTCTCAGGGTTGGTCATGTTTCCTCTGTTCCTTTGTTTTCTCTATTCACATTCCACGCATGATTCCATTGTATGTATGCTTTTGTATCTTTCGGGCAGATGCCCAGAAGTGAATGACAGGACCCTATGGGATTTCCATCTCCAGTTTTTTGAGGAATCGCCACACTGTTCTCCACAGGGCCTGCACCAGTTTGCACTCCCGCCAACAGTGCAAAAGTGTTCCCTTTTCTCCACATCCTCGCCAGCATGTGTTGTTCCCAGACTTCTGGATAATAGCCAGTCTCTCAGGTGTAAGGTGACATCTCATTGTTGTTTTAATTAGCATTTCCCTGAGAGCCAGCAGGAGGAGCATAATTTCATGTGCCTGTTGACCATCCGTATGTCCTCTTCAGGAAAGTGTCTCCAGTTCCTCCTCCCATTTTTTGATTGGATTCCCTGTTCTTCTGTTGTTGAGCTTCATGATTCTTTGTATATTTTAGATAGTAAGCCTTTGTTGGAAATACTGAATGCAAATATCTTCCCCCAGTTAGTAGATTTCCTTTTGGTTTTGGTGATGTTCTCTTTGGTTAGCCCTCCATTTATTTTTATCTAGTCGTTCACATTGGTTCTCCCGGGACCCCTGGCGTGTATGTGGGCCTCCTCCCAGGTGTACTACATCGCTAGGCCACTGGGCCTCACCCTTTATTTTAATTTTTAAAAGCAAAGTGTATGTTTATCTGTACGTGTGTGGGTGTGCATACACACCTGTGCACACAGTGTTTGTTCGTGCATGGAATTGTTCTGGAAAGAGATAGGAGACTGGGAGACTGGGAGGGGTGTGTCTCCAGGAGAGCTGTGGGATTTTCTTTTTCTTTTTTTTTTTTTTTTTCCCCTCTTTAAAGGAAACTGTAGGCAGAAATGGTGAGCAGGCAGGCAGAAAGAAAGAGGAGAAGCACTTTATTTAGTTGTTCACACTGGTCGTTACCCCCTGGACCTGGGACTCAACTCCAGGGGTATGTGGCCTGTACTGCTTTGAAGACAGTTGACCTAACCAGTACTCCACCAGGGCGCACCAGGATTCTCATTGTACATAGTCTGAGTTATTAAAAAAAAAAAAAGAGGCCAGGTGCACCCTGGTGGCCTAGCGGTGTAGCCCACCCTGGGAGCAGTCCCACATTTATCCCAAGACCCTGGGTTCAAGACCCAGGGCCAGGGGCAACCATTGTGAGCCCCTTTTGCGTCAGAAATGCCATTTCCAATCAGGTTGGTTTCTTTTCTCCCCATGCCTTTCATTGAGGTCATTTCATAATTTGTCATCTACTTTTGTGACTGTCTTCTATCATGGGGTCCTGTGAGGTTCACCTTTGTGCTGCAACGTTTGATGGATGTATCCTGTATCCACCATTAGTTTCATACAGAATGTTCCACACCCTTCCCACCCCGCCCCCATCCTTGCCAACCACTGATCTCTCTGTGTCTGCAGCTTTACCTCTTTCAGAATGTCCTGTAACTGGAATCAAATAGTCTGGCGATTTCAGACTGCTTTTACCTGTGTATTTAAGGTTCCTCCATGTTTTCTGGGAGCATGGCAGCTCTTTTCCCCTAAATACCTGATTATGCCGTTGAATGGATGAGCATAGTTTCTTGTGCCTATTGAAGGTCATCTCGATTGCTTGCAGTTACTGACAGTTATGAGTAAAGCTGTTATAAACATTCATGTGTGTGTTTTTTGCATGGACTTAGTGTTCAGTTCAATCGAATAGACACCTAGGAGTGTGCTTGCTGGAATATCATAGGTCAAGACTGTGTTTAGCTTTCTAAACTGTCTTCCATACTGGCTGTCTCATTTGCCAGCTGTCTGTGTCTTCACCTCCTTACCAGCATTTAGTATTTTCCGTCCTCTGGATGTTAGTTGTTCTGATAGGTGTGTAGTACTGAGCCACTGCCGTTTCGATTTGCTGTTTCCTAAGATAACTGATGCTGAGTCTCTCCCCTTGGGCTTGCTGGCCCTCCTTAGATTTCCTTTGATGATGCATCTGTTCAACATTTGACCTGTTTTTAAAATTGCATTGTTTTTATATTGTTGCATTTGAGATGCTCTTTGTATGTTTTGGATACAGTTTTTTCAGATCTATAGTATTCCAGATACTTCCCCCGGGTGATACTTCTCTTTTGCATTGTCTTGAGTCTGCTCACAATTGTTCATGTTAATGAAATTCAACTCACACAGTTTTCTTCGTGTACTGGGCTTTCGATATTATTTCTAAGTCATGACCAAATGAGAACATTTCACAAGCTGTACATGGTCACAATCCAGTGGTAGAAAGGATTTGCAATCCAGTGGGGGAGTTTGCCTGGATGTGTCTAGTGGCGACACAAAAATGTGACACGAGGAGGGCACAGGTGGCACCAGTCAGATACAACGGCAGCAATTTATTGAGGAAGAGAGTATTTGAGATCCCCGAAACCCAGCAATGAGGAGGCAGAGGGAGAATGTGCAGGAGAAAAGGCTAACTTCTGCCAAAGTGAGGCGGGAAGTGAGGGACTGATTAAAACAGAGTCTGCTGTGACTGACTGAAGTGTGGAACCTGGAAGGATGTATCGACTGGGCAGGTGGATTAGAGCCGTGGTGAAAATAGCATCTCGATTTGGCCTGTGTTGGAGCGGGAGGGCTAGGAGAGACAGAGAGAGTGTTCACACTTTTCCTTTCCGCTTAAGTACCTGATTTTGTGGCTGTGAAGTGAACACCCAGCTTCCAGCCGTAACACTTGGGCCTTCCTTGCTAGGGTGGTAAGTGCTCAGCCAGGAGGGGTGGGTGTGAAGGCCGTGCTTGCTGAGTGAGCATTTTCCAGTCTCACCTCCGCACTATTCCCCCTGCTGTTTCCTGTTGCTCACCTGGAAAGGGCTTGCCTCTTCTCTAGGACAAATTTGTTTCTGCCCCTTTTCCCAAAATGTGAAAATTAGCAATTGGCAGCAACTATGAAATGGTTTCACCGCTGGGAGAGAAATGACTGATGTAAGTACAAAGAACCTTTGTCTCAAGTCTAATTGGCTTTTGTTTACTGCCTGTTCAAGGCCAGGAAAAAAAGTACATGGCAGCCCTGCTCTTGAAAATTCTTCAAAGCCTGCTAGACTTTTTTATCGGATATTTACTAACTGCTTTTGAGAGCATAGGTAGCAAAGATAACAAACAAAGATTGAGAAGACCCTGAATCTTTCAAAATGAATCTTTTCGTTAATCAGTTAAGGTCCTTTCGTAAGATTTTCTCCATCTGGGAATGAATTCATGTAGCACTTTGGTAAGCTGGCCGGAAATCTCTGACTTCTTAGAGTTGAAGAAGATTCTCAAAAGGCGTGGTTGGTTGGTTTGTGTTTTAAGGTGGCCTAGGCAGGGCATATCCCATGATAGAAATGCAAATGCAAATATACTTGATAAGCTGCCAATCCCTGACTCTGAAATATTGTCTTCTCAAAATAAAGAATCACGTATGGTTCTTTGTACTAAATAATCAACTGGCTTAATCTTTAGGATGCTAGGGCCTAACTGTTACTACTATGGGATGTGTTTTAAGTCCATCCTTGCAGGCTTAATGTGTGTAAATTACGTTGACAGTGTTTCACACAGAGAAAGTCGATCAGGCTCCCATTTAAAACATAATGAGAAAATTAGCTCTTTTACCTTTAGGTTATACTAGTCACTTGAGAAACAATTTAGTAATGTGGGGGGGGGGGGGAGGTTAACCTTATATAAAATTTGAGAAATTGTTGTGTATTCAGTACTTAGTTAGGGCAGTAAAAGACAACCCCTGGAATAATGCCCAGGTCCCACGTTTGGTGTCTGTGTTCTGATCCTGGACTGGCAGGCCTGCGACTCGTCGCCGTGTTGCACTAAGTAGATTGTCACTCGAGACCCTGCTTGTGTCCAGTCAAAGCAGGGACAGGGTTTCTCCGACGTGCCCCAAACACTACCTTTATGGTTGCTCAGTCAGTCGAGGGATCTAATGAACACTTTTGATTAATTAAAATAAGGTTTCCGTGCACCCTAGTGGCCTAGCGGATAAGGCCACCGCCGCGTATTTCAGACACATCCCCAGGTCCTGGATTTGCGTCCGGGGCTGAGAGAAGCAGCCAAGATGAACAACCGCAGGCAATAAAAGAGTAAACACATAATACGTTTTTACTTTGACCTCATCTCCATGACATTGTGATCATATCAGGGGTTAGTTTTCAAGACTTTGAAGAAATTATCTCCCCATAAAGGAAAGGAAGGAGCATTCCAGAAATAAGTTCTGGCTGTGGGAGTTAGTTGTCTGGGTGGTTATTGAAACAAAGATGGTCACCATAGCTTGTTACATGGGATGCAGCTGAGCCTCGTCCGAGTGTGTCTCTGCCCACTTTGGAGTATACGCGCTGCTAAAATGCCCACCTTGGCTGGTGCCAGGGAGGAGGGGACAGGTGCGAGGAAGTGGAGTTAGCACCTCATGAGGAACGCTTGCTTCGTCTGGTTTATTTGAGACCGAGACAGAGACAGAGTCGGGCGTTTACCTCCGTGTCGTCTGTGTTAACAGGACTCCAGTGATCAGAGATGGGTTTGCTCAGAGTTTGCTATTTGATCTTGCAGAAGGTTTCCTCTGTTCACTAATTATCCCCACATTAGGTATTGGAAGGAGCTCGGTGTACTGCTCCGCCTTTTGGTCGACACTGCCGTAGCTTTCAGAAGTAGGATTTTAGGTCAGCAGGACAGGGTGATGCCTCAAGCCTCTCTCCTGCTTACAGTCTCCAGTCTAATTCACTAACAAATTTTCAGGAATACAAAACTCTTGAGAATTTCGTTCTTAATATTTTTGATATAAGCAAATGTTAAAACTGATTTGAAGGAGTCCTTTAGTCTTACTCGCTTCCAATTTTCTCATCTACAAAATGGAATAAAGCCCATCTAACTCATCCCTTTGGGATTTCTTTTAAAGTTATGTAGGAGTTGAATGATCTCTATCAGTACTTCACACCCTTAAACATGGTTCCTGCAAGGGCGCTAAGCACGCTTCTGAAATTCTGTGTGTATAGCAGCAGTAGATCTTTGAGAGTAGAATGAAATAATTTTTTTAATTATTTATTTTTAAAAGGAAAGATAGTGGCAGGCACGGCAAGAGAGGAGGAAGCAGCTCACTGCTTCCCTGGGTTGCCTGGGGTGACAGTCTGCAGGATCCCCCTTCCTCTGGCTGGATTACTCAGGGAAGCCAAAAACACCATCGATGGATCGCCACTGGAGCTTGGAAGGAGCGGCCACTTGGGGGGCTCCCCCTCCCTGGCTCACTCCCCAATGAAATTCTACAACCACACCACCCTAATTAGCCCCAGAATGGAAGGGGTTGTCATGGCGACTGAGCACTTTTTAAAGCACAGGAATGGTGTTCCTTATTGTTCGGTGTCTTTAGCTGTGGCGGGAAGGTCAGGTGGCATTTGTTTTCCCGCATGAATTTTGGCCTGAGAGCCACAGTGAAGGTGGAAGGTTTCCTTGAGAGAATGGAAGATGGTAAGTGCCACCCGGCTTTGTGGATGGGCTGTCCCTCTAGTCTGTTTTTCTTTAGACTGTTTTCATAACTCCATCGTCAGACTCAGGACTTGGGTGACCTTCGTTCAAAGGAGATTTGGGAGAAGAGCAGCAGGAAGATGACGGCCGTGTCAGGAATGATGAGAGCATCTCTGAGCATCCGCGGATGAAACATTACTTGATTTCTCACGTTATGCATTTAACCAAGTGTGGACTCCGTCTCATGCTTTAGTTGGTGTCTTAAATTAACCCTCTCTAGACTTGGTTCTCAAAGGAAAACAACAGCTCTTCAGCCAAATGCCTTCAGAATAGCTGCCTCTCTGCAGTTTCTAATCCAAAGAGAAGAGATTGAGTAACTCAGCTCATTTGGGATTTGGTGTATGTTTTTCCAAACTTCTCAGGAGATTAAAAATAATCGACAGAGAAAAAAGCAGAGAACCATGCTTCTTTGGCCATTTGCCTTCATGGACCGGCTGTCCTTGGGTAGAATACCCAAGAGTGACCTGGGTTTGTAAAAGAAATTAAGGATCAGTCAGCCTGTAGACGGTTCTAGCAACTGTTCCATCAAAAGCTGTAAGATTTGCAGGGCAGTCTTCCACTTTATTTGTTTGTTTATTTATTTATTTTGGTGTTTGGGAAGCATGCAGAATAACGTGACTTTAAGCCTAATTTTGTGTGAATGACTGCATTTTTAAGGTCACAGATAGATGCCACTTTCCGTTTTGTGCGCTTTGAACAGTGTGCTTCTGTCCTTCCACTGACCCTGCTCATTTTATTCAGTGACACAAGACAACACAATTCAAATTAATTAAGGGTTTGGGTGGTTTGATTAACAAACACATCATTGCCCAAGAAAACTTCCGTGGGAAATGGCCTACTTCTTTGACTTTACCCTGAAACACTCCTCGGTCCCATCGGTGATGCCAGTTGGCATTTCAGAACGTTCAGCCTTGGTCTGATTTTCTCTCGTCTTTAATGTGTGTGTCCTGGGACTGAGCGATACAGAGATGAGCGTACAGGGCTCTCGGTTCATGGCGGATGCGAGGAGGCGTTGAGAAAATGAAAAATTCTTCCTGTTTGGGTTTCTTTTTTCCTCCCTCTCCGCCCCCCTGCTGGCTCCCTCACCGAGTCACTGTGTTCTTGAGCTAAACAGAGCCTTGAACGACCTCGAAGTTGAAATTTTGAAAGTTTACAAAGTGTTATTTGCGTGTGACGCTTTCCGTTCTTTGAAACATTTAAAAATGGGTGCGCGCCTGTGCATTGGTCAGATGGTCAGACTTGAAACCTGCATCTGAATATGAAGGAATTTGAGCTGCCTTGGAAGACGTGACCATCGTGCTGTGGTTTTGTATTTTTAAATGATAAACAGATGTATGTGTGGGACTGAGATGTTCTGCAGTCTTGACTTCAAACAAGTGGGAGAGCAGGGACCGTGTGGGCTTGATGGGTATGTGGGCTGGGGTTCATGTTCTGTCCTGTATGTGCGTTCAGGTCGGGGTGTGCGCGCACACGCGGGTGTCTATGTGTGCGTGCGAGTGTGCGGGTCTGCGTGGGCCGAGTGTGTGTGGCGGTGGCCACGCTCACTGACCGTCTGGCCTCGTGCGTTTCAGATGCCAGACCAGTTTGACCAGGCGGTGGTGCTGAACCAGCTGCGGTACTCCGGCATGCTGGAGACGGTGAGGATCCGCAAAGCCGGCTATGCTGTCCGGAGACCCTTTGAGGACTTTTATAAAAGGCAAGAATGTGCTGAGCGGCTCTTTTTTTTTTTTTTCCTTACTCTCTTCTTTTTTAAATCAATGGTAATAATTTTCTTTCTTTGATCGACATGACTATGTGCTTTTCAGGACACTGAATTCACTCCTCTCTGCACATTTCACACCACAGCGACCACCGAATTCTGGTGCCCTTTACCACCCTGTCCCCTCCAGCCCCCCAGGAACCAGTCTTGTGTCCTGCGAGTTTGGTTGGCATTTGTCTGTCTGTCTTGTTTCTTTGAATTCCACGAACGACACTGTCTTGTGCGTCTCTTCTTTCTAATGTATTTCCATGAATGTGATCCCCAGTTCCATCCCGGTGGTTGCAGAGGGTACCGTTCTGCCTTCTTCAGGGCTGCGTAGAATTCATTGATTTTTCTAGACGGCAGCTTCTTTATCGAGTCATCTGTGGTGGGGCACTTAGGTTGCTTCCCCGTCTGGGCCGTTGTGAACCGTGCAGGCGTTTTTCCTGCTGACAGTCTTGGTATTCTCTGGGCGTGTGCCAGGGTCCTCTGTCTTTGCCAAGGGCTTGGGCAGACAGGGAAGCGCAGCAGCAGGTGACCCGACATCTGTCGCAGGTACAAGGTGCTGATGAGGAGTGAGGCCCTTCCCGAGGACGTCAGAGGCAAGTGCACCGCGCTGCTGCAGCTCTACGACGCCTCCAGCAGCGAGTGGCAGCTGGGGAAGACGAAGGTAAGGCGCCTGCCGGGCACCGTGCCTGTCACACCTGCCCTCCCGTTGTGTGGAACGCGGGAAGCTCTTCACGGTGTCATGCCCACCGTCGCCTCTTGTCCTCCACGCAGGGAATGTTCTGTTGGAGATCTGGACTTGGCAGGGACTCTTTTCTTGGGGGATGCCTTGAAACACGGGATCTGGAGTGTGCGTGCGGTGTGTGCGTTCAGCCACTCAGCAAACGCTGGTGCAGCTCAGTGAGTGCCCATCTGGGAAGCCAGGGCTTCCGAGAAGTGACACTCCAGGTGCTTCTAACTTTTCTAAGTGAAAGGAGGCAAGCAGCATTTTTATTCATCTAGTTGTTCATTTGGCTTGTTCCCTCGCACCCACGTGGTCTGAAATCCAGTCCTGAAGGACCGGGAGAGGCTACCTTTTGGCACACGCTGAGGCCCTTACCCCAGAGGGAGCTCAAGGGGAGCGCTCTGGCCAAATCCCAAAAATGAGCTAAGCACTTGGCTGCATGACCTCTTGCTCTGTCAGGGCTCCGTCAGGGACCTGGCAGCCTGTTCGCTCCCCCTCCGCCCCGTCCAGTGTCTTATCACATGGGAAAGGCCCACGCTGACCCTGATGGGCAGTGGGAAGCAGCCTGCATCTGTAAGGACATCCTCTAAAGGAAGAGGTGGTTCTCATTCCTCATCCTCCGGACCCTGCAAAGAGCAAAGCAGCATTAGAGAAGTGTTTGAAAAGCTTCTACTCAAAAGAGCGCGCGCTTTGGTGAAGTAGCGGATAAGTCAGTCGCTGCCGGCCAAGCCCAGTCCATGTACATCCCAAGGATCTGGGTTCGTTTTCCTACTGCTGGGGGGACAACTAAAAATAAAATAAATATTGCTTCTTGCTGCTCACCTTCATTCCTGCCTGCATCTTTCCTGTTAAACAAGTAAATGGCCAAGTAATGAAAACGAGAGAAAGGAAGGAAGGAAAAGGGAAAGAGCTGTCATGCTGTGGGCCAGCCTGTGAGGACCCACCTAAGCCAAGATTTAACAGCCTCCCATCAGTTATCTCCCAGTCTCTATGATCAGCAGTCCAGGCTTGGCTTAGCTGGGTCCTCTGCTCAGGGTCTCTCTGGGCTGAAATCAGTGTCCGCGAGGACTGCAGTCCCTTCTGAAACGTGGGGTCCACTTTCATGTACATGGACTGTGTTGAGCTTCTAATCCACCGGGGTGTGCCTAAAATTCAATTTTAATTGGTGGCAAGTTAGAAGTAGTAGAATGGAGGCTCATCAATTCACAGAAACATTAGGAGAGTAAGTGTAAGCATGAAAAGCATTTGAATTGCAGCCACCAAACAGCTTTGACCTTGACTGATCAACATTAATTATACACTGGTGAGTATTACAGCCAGTGTTCCCACCAGAAGGCCTTTATGTGTAAGTCTTGAATCTTTCATGAACATCTGGTCCTTCTGGTAAAGAACGTCCATCACACTTGCCCACTGAGGGAAACGTGGGCAGGTTTGTAGCCTGCAAACTACGCGTGACTCCAGGTTTGAATCAGTTGCTTCAAAAAGGCATTTAGTCCTTAGAAGGCAAGAATTCTTATCTGCTGGGGACGCATGGCTAAAGAAGTAGGGGGACACCCCTTGCAATTATTTGCTTGAGTGTAGGGTGATAGGGGAGCAGGTGCGCTCCTCTTCTCCTGGTTTGGACTTGTCCCTCTGCCTCGACTTCAGCCAGTGCACTTTTTACATCACTGGGACGATGTTTTCCTCTGTCCTATGGCAGTAAAGTCTGCGAGGTTTGTAGAGGGTTATCCTGGTGGTATTTTTGTTTTGTTTTTAATTTTATTCAAGAGACACACCCTGGTGGCTTAGTGGTCCACAGAAATGCCCAACGATCTGGGTTCACAGCCCAGGACAGGAAAACAGCTGATATGAACAACTCGAATAGATGGGTGAACGCATCTTCCTCTGCCTGCCTACCTGTCTTTAGTCCTGCCTACTTCCTTCCTCTAAATAAATAATTCTTTAAGACAAAAACTTTTTGTTGAAGAAACATTGCATCGTGACATTATAGATTTAAGATGTGCATCCTTACAAATCAGTGTTGTATTACATTAAGTTCACCAACAGTCCAATTCTACCCTTCATATGCTTGACCCCTTTATCCGATTTGCCCTCCCCCATCTCCCTGCCCTTCTAGTAACCGTGAACTTGATTCTGTAGACCAAAAGTCTGTGTTTTGATTTGGTTCTTAGTCCCTCTGTTTTGTCTATATGACACAGCTGAGTGAAACATACAAAGTTTGTCTTCCTTTGTCCGACTTGCCTCGCTTGCATAACTAGATCCGTCCCTGTTGCTGCAGAGAACAGCAGTCCGTAGATTAGGTACATATAATGCTGCGCACAGTTATCCACTGTCTGACGGCGTTTCTGGGTGAGTACCCAGAGGTGGGATAACGGGATCACATGGAATTTCTATCTTCAGATGTTTGAGGCATCTCCGTGCTGTTTTCCATAATGACTGCACCCATTTACATGCCCATCTACAGCGTCTTGAGTTCCCTTTTCTCTGCAGCCCCACCAACCCTTCTTGTTTCTAAGCTTTTGAATAATAGCCATTTATGGAGAGGCATTTTCATAAAGATATCAGGATAATTCATAGACTCCTGAGCTAAGATAAAGATGCAAAAAACCCACATGAAGTAGCTCATATTGGATATGGAGTCCAGTTCAGAGCAGCCCCTGTGGGCTCCACCCTGTCCTCAGCTGCTCTGAGGTGTCTGCCTAGTAGGACAGAGGGCATCTCCCCTCACAGCAGCTGGTCAGGCTAACGGTCCGGTGCAGTCCCGGGAATGTGGGGTATGAGAAGGGCTCGCCACTGGGGGGAGATGTGGCACCATTTTACATGCTTCATCACATAAACTCTTACACTGAATCAGATCTTTAAAAGCATTTGGCCTCGGTGCATCCTGGTGGAATTGGGGAATTGCAGTCCACAACACATCCCTAGCACCCAGGTTCGTGTACCAGAGCCTGAAAGAGCAACCGAGATGAACAACTTAGTACATAAAATGAATAAAAATGCTGCTTCCTCCTCTCCCTGCCTGCCTGCCTCCTCACCTTCTTTCCTGCCTGCACCTTTCCTTATTTAAAGAAAAATAGTTTTTCTCTTTCTCTGATTCTGATTTTAGCCAAGACATACTTTAGACTTTTGAGTGAGTGTGAGATGTTAGTTACTTCATAAGAAATTTTCTATTTGTTCATCCAATAGGTATAGCCCTCATCAGAATGGATAATTTGTTTCATGTGTCACCATCACCAAGATTTGACTTTATTTTTCTTTTAAACACTTATTAGATTGTTAATACTGAAAAAAACCATCTCAATATCAGTTATTTTGCATGTATTAAAGTTTATGAAGCCAGAATGTTCTGATCATAACCATTTGGCAGGCCTGATGGTTCCCTGTGATAGGAAAGTCAGTTACACACACCTTGAATTCCTTTTTTTAAATACAGTAAGTATATTTTTTGCTGCACTTATTTTAAGACTAGAGTTGGTGTTTACGAACTTTAATAGTAATTTCAGTTATTTTATACCTGTCAAATCTTTAGCAACAACACCCCCCGCACCCATTTTTATATATCTCTTTTGTTTGCCTTCTTTTGTTACAGATACAGCATGTGTGTGCGTGTGTGTGTGTGTGTTAGGAAAGGTGCAGGCAGGAAGAGAGAGGAGGGAGAGGCGTTTTATTTTCATTCTAGTTGTACATTTTACTCGTGTTGTGCACCCCCCCTGGGGAGGGTCCTCCACACCCTGGGACATGAACCTGGGTTCTTGGGATGTATGCGGGCTGCGCTTGGCTGGAGGCAGCAGACCTAACCACTACTATACCAGGGCACACCTTCTAATATACTTTAAAAATGTCTCAGTCCATAGTAGATGAAAAGCTAAAAAAAAAAAAATCCTTTGTGGCGCACCCTGGTGGAGCAGCAGTTAGGTCAGTCGCCTCCAAAGGAGCCATCCACATACTCCTGGGTTCGAGTCCTGGGCCTGAAGGGAAATAACAAGTATAAAGAACTAAATAAAAATGAAATTAAAAATACTTCTTCCTCCTCTCTCTTCTTGCCTACCTGTCTATTTACCTTCATTCTTGGCCTGTACCTTAAAAAAAAAAAATCCTTTGCTGGGGGAGTTTGAAACAAGATTGTGGGGGGCGGACTTGAGACAAAAGCAGCCTTATCACCAAAGATCTTTCTGACTGGGAGATGCCTGCCTCCTCCCGGTCATGTCTTCGTTCTGACCCGTGTCTCCTCCTGGGCAGGTTTTCCTTCGAGAATCCTTGGAGCAGAAACTGGAGAAGCGGCGGGAGGAGGAAGTTAGTCAGGCAGCCGTGGTGATCCGGGCCCACGTGCTGGGTTACCTGGCCCGGTAAGGACACACGCCCCCACCGCGCGTCCCCGGGCAGGGTGGCCTGGATGCAAAGTGAGGGCCACGACTCCCCATTAGCAAGCAGGTGCCTGGGCAGAAAGCAGGAAAGGGGGGCCCCTCAGAGCTAGGTTAGAGCAGTGACTTTAGGGAACTGTGCTGAGATACTCACTTGTCTGCTGGTCCCTCAGCCTGGGGTGCTAAGGCCTCAGGCAGCTCTGCTGTCTACTTTGGTGACTGGTGTCACCCTTGGGTCCACGGAGAAGGTGCCACGTGGGGCCCCAGGCATGGACTTCTGGAGGACAAAGTTCCCTGCTCGGCGAATCTGTTTTCCCCTCTTACAAGAACAGGAGGATACATCACCTCTCTTCAGCTTCTGTTTACAACCCAGCTTCCTGCCAGGGCTTCTTGAAGTCCGCTTGGGGGGTTATGTGTTTATTTAGCCAAGATAATGATAGGGTTCTCGCTTCACTTTTGTTAGTTATTATCCTTTTGTTTTTCTGCTGTTCTGTTTTTCCCAAAAGGGCTCCTCTGTTGGCTCGGGTCGAGAGTAAGCTTCTAGAAGCAGGTCTTGTCTGTCTGGTAGCATTTCAGGCAAGCAGAGAGAAGCCATGTGAACTTGACAGTTACTTTGTTCTGCTCTCGTTTTCTTTCCAGAAAGCACTACAGACAGGTCCTGGACTGTGTGGTGATAATCCAGAAGAATTACCGAGCATTCCTTCTGCGGAGGAGATTCTTGCACCTGAGAAAAGCAGCTGTTGTCTTCCAGAAGCAACTCAGAGGTCAGATCGCTCGGAGAGTTTACAGGCAGCTGCTGGCGGAGAAGCGGGAGGAAGAAGAAAAGAGGAAACGGGAGGAAGACGAGGAAAGGTAGCCATGGGCTCTTCTCTTGTCGCTCCTGGAACCTGGGAGTCCCCTGGGGGCTGCAGAACTTCTCTGAGACGGCACTCCTGGGGACTCGGATAGAAAGACCCAGTTCTGTGTCGTTTCATTCTTGCACCGAATATGTGTTGTCATCGTGACCTTTTATAGTGCCTTTAGCAAAGCTGTTTAAGTTTCCTCGAAGGCACAGCGCATTATATCATGCAGGTGTGAGGTGTGCACCACTACACCTCGTCTGTATCGGACATTAACTTCGTCACTGACAGGTCAAGTCTATCACCAACCATATAATTGACTCCCTCTTAAAAATTTAACTCTGAAGAATGGCTTGAAGATTTGGAGTCGGGGGTTGCTTTTGTTTATTTTTGCCTTTTCTTCTTTTTTTTTTTTTTTTAGAGAAAGAGAGAAGACTCGGAGAGAAGCTGAGCTCCGCGCCCACCAGGTAAAAAAGCCCTGAGGATTCAACTGTCTGGTGTACCCGTTCGTTTCCTTCCCACTCTTAACACCCTGACTCAAGGCTTCACAATAGGGGAAAGTCTAAAGATACAGAAGGAAGAATTAAAGATGTTTCTGATGTAATCGCCAACCCATGAGAACTGGGTGAAAATTTGTCAAAGAATATCTGTTAGAGGGAGTCAGGAGTAGACTTTCTCTAAACCAGTGTCACTGGTGGCTTACTTTGCCAGGGCCACCATACCCAAATACTCAGCAGCCTGCCCGATTTAAATTAATTTTCCCATGGCTCCTGAGGTCAGAAGTCCAAGGTCAAGGTGTTGGCAGGCTTGGTTTCTTCTTTGGCCTCTCTTTGGCTGCTCTTTTCCGACACCTTGTGCTATCACAGGGTTTTATGTCTGTGCATGTGTGTGTATATCTCGGGCCTCCCTCTGACCTAATGGTCTCTTCTTAATCGGGACACCAGTCAGCTTGGATGCACAGGTCTTATTCTAACTTATTAGTCACCCCTTTAAAGGCACACCCTGATGGCTCAGGTATTAAGTCTGCAACTGGGGCACAGTCCAGGTACAGCCCAAGGACCTGAGTTGGCAATTCCCAGCCAGGGAGAACGACCAAAATAAGCCACAGATAACTGAAAAACACTTGCTTTCTCTTCTGCCTGCCTGCTTCCTTCCTCTAAAGCCAAAAATACAGCCCCGGTCTCCAGGTACACATTCTGCGGGACTGGGGATCAGGAGCGTCTCTACTTGTAGGGGTGCGGAGGACACAGTTCAGCTGTAGGGGCCCCCTCTCACGGCTCTCCATTGCAGAGTGAGGGGGAGGCCGGGCGCCCTTGGTGATACCCCCTCCCCGCTCCCGTCGTCCTCCCCATCCAGGAGGAAGAAGCGAGGAAGCGGCGCGAACTGGAGGCCTTGCAGCAGCGCCAGAGAGAGGCCGACCTGAGCCGGGAGCTGGAGAAGCAGAAGGAGAACAAGCAGGTGGAAGAGATCCTCCGCCTGGAGAAGGAGATCGAGGACCTGCAGCGCATGAAGGAGCGGCAGGAGCTGGCGCTGACCGAGGCGTCGCTGCAGCGGCTGCAGCAGCTGCGCGACGAGGAGCTGCGGCGGCTGGAAGACGAGGCCTGCCGCGCGGCGCAGGAGTTCCTGGAGTCGCTCAACTTCGCCGAGATCGACGAGTGCGTGCGCAACCTCGAGCGCTCGCTGGCCGACGGCGGCGCCCCCGCCGGGCCCCGCGCCCCCTTCAGCCCGCCCTGCCCCGAGGAGGAGCCGGACGAGGGCTTCGAGGCGGGTGACGACGCCTTCAAGGACTCGCCCAACGCCAGCGAGCACGGCCACTCGGACCAGCGGACCAGCGGCATCCGCACGAGCGACGAGTCCTCCGAGGAGGACCCCTACATGAACGACACGGTGGTGCCCGCCAGCCCGCCTGCGGAGCCCGACTCCTCCGGCGGGGAGCCCACCTACTGCATGCCCCAGGACACCGCGGGGCTGCCCTCCCCGCACGGCGACTACGACTACGACCGGGACCAGGACGACTGCGAGGACGGCGCCATCACCTCCGGCAGCAGCGTCACCCTCTCCAACTCCTGCGGGAGCCAGTGGTCCCCCGACTACCGCTGCTCGGTGGGCACCTGCAACAGCTCCGGGCCCTACCGCTTCGGCTCCGAAGGGGCGCAGTCCTCGGTGAGTGCCGGGGCGGCCCGTGTGCGGCGGGGCTCGGCTGTCATCCCCACCTGCCACGCGGTCCCTGCAGTGGCCTTAGTCAGCGGAAGGGCGTGTCCCTTTGTGGGACCAACACCAAGGTCAGGGCACCGCCCGCCAGCGCCTCAGAGCACCGGCTTTTTCATGGACTTCGGTGGTGTCTGCGTAGCTCTCAGGTTGGGACGGGAGACTCGGCGACCTCAGGTGGACGTGCACGGGGCTTGTTGGACAGCTGTCTTCATTCCGAAGGCGACAGTCCACGCCACGGATGCTCTGCCTTCTGCTTGTCAGGGAGGACCCTGGCTGTGCATAAGTGCTTCTTGACTTGCTAAGAGACTTGAAGATGTTTTTACCGTAGTAATTTTTACTGTCTTGTCTTGTCTTTTTTCAAAGGAAAGGTGCAGGCAAAGAGAGAGGAGGAATCAGCATTTTATTTTATTCTTACTCAGTTGTTCACGTTGGCTGTTGGCCCAGCCCTGGGTCGCGAACCCGGGACCTGTGGATTCATGTGACAGCCCAGGGTGTACTATACTG
This sequence comes from Solenodon paradoxus, assembly GCA_004363575.1. NCBI lineage: Eukaryota > Metazoa > Chordata > Mammalia > Eulipotyphla > Solenodontidae > Solenodon > Solenodon paradoxus. The sequence goes on along the minus strand of RJWH01001775.1, from coordinate 131,021 downwards.
CCAGGCCACAGAGTGCGCCCTATGCTAATTTAAAGGATCAGCTCTGGCTCGATTTGCTTAAAATGAGACTTTTCATTGTCACTGGTGGTTTTAGAATCGGTAACCTTGGATTAAAATATGTCTCGAGTTGTATGTATCAGTTCAGTGATCTAAATTTGACCATGTAAGTCAGTATTTGGTTAAATGTGAGTTCTTTTGAGGCCCCCACTCTCATAATGGGAGGACCTGCCGTTTGGCTTCTGGCTTCGTGGTTTTGTTTCGAGGTTGATGTGTGCGGGGCGTATTCCTTTCCGTTCTTCTCGCTCACGTTGGCTCCTTCTCTCCCCGTCCAGTTTGAAGACAGTGAAGAGGACTTTGACTCCAGGTTCGACACAGATGACGAGCTGTCCTACCGGCGGGACTCCGTGTATAGCTGCGTCACCCTGCCTTACTTCCACAGCTTCCTGTACATGAAAGGTACGACTGCGGTCACCGTGGCTCCCAGGTGCCGGCAGAGTAGTGGGGTGTGAGCTCTGTTCTCACGGAGCTGACGGTAGGGAACTGGGATTGCTGCTCTCCATGCCCCTCATGTGGCGTGAGGCCCTCCACGGTGAACGGACATCATGGTGGCGTGACGTGGGTGGTGAGAATCATCACGTTGACATTCCTCAATAGGTGCCGAGTCTTAGGACACAGATGGCAGCCCTGTCCCATTTTCCGTCCCTCTTCTGCATCTGCATCTCCGTGCTCCTTTTTCCCTCTGACTTCTCCTGTTTTCCTCCACACATACACACAGTCAGTGCCCCATCACCCAGATAACTGAATTTCCTCCCCCAGAGTGTCAGAGATCCTCGAAGGATATTCTGCTTGTGTTGTAATGCATTCTGGTGGGGAAATACTGCAAGCCCGCGGGGGATAGGTGTGAGATGTGCATCGCTGCCAGCAACATCTGTGTGTAACAGACTGAGTCGCCACCACCGGGCCAGTTCTTCCCGCACCTTTCCATGGACCCCTTTCCACAGTCTGCCTGCCTTGCCCCCCTTCCGTAACCACTCATTTGAGGCTCTAAACTTGTCTCTTTCTGTCTCATTCCGTTCATGTGCCGACTTGGCTGTCTATAGACTGTGATGAAATCCTGCGACATCTGTCTTACCCCAGAGGGTCTTCTGTCCGTGAGGGGAAGTCCAGGTCTGAGAGGGTGGCTCCCGGTTAACGTGTGGTGACACCTACTCTGCCCCCATGCTTTGTGATGGGGACGCCAGCGAGGTGTTGGGTCACTCTTCAACTCCGAGTGCTCTGTGTGGAATCTTACTGGCACGCGGCGCTTGAAACACCCGCCTTTGGCAAAGTACTTCATTGGGAGCTTCACACCCTGCTCTGTTTTCGACTGACTTCACAGTCAGTGATGGGGAGCCCGAGAGCCATCGTCAGTGTTGGTGGGAGTTTTGCAGGGACCATGGAGGAGGAGGGTGCCTGACCGTCACGGGGCCCGTGGGTGGACTGGGGGAAAGTCTCCGTTGTCCCCAGGTGACGGCCTTACTCCCTGGCCCCTTCAAGGTTTCGTCTGTCTCCTCTGACTTGTCCTCCCTCTGCTCTGCCACCGTCTGTCTCCTTTTACTTCTCCTTCCTCCCCAGGGAAAACCCTCGTCTTGTGTGCTCGCTGTGGGTTCTGGGGTTGCGTCTTTGCTTCTCTGTTGGCGAGTGTGCTTTCTCGTAGTTCCTTCCACCTCTGGATGTTTTTTTTATGTTCCTCACATGTTTCTCTGTACATTTGATTTCTTCCATGCTGTTTCTGCTTCCCTGGAGTGTTATTCAAGCCACAACTGCATTCAGTTGCTTTTTAAACTTCTGCCACCCTCATGCTCAGGACCCCAGTGTGAGCCCTGAAGGTTTGCTGAAGGGAGACTTTCCTGCTGTCAGGCACTGGTTAGGGCAGATTTTTATGGGGGTATTGGATGAAAGACGAGAAAATCTAACCAAGCGGCTAGTGAAATTGTAGCCAGCGCAGGAATACCAGACAAAGGGAGAAATGTAATCACAATTGAAAACCTCATGGTCCAATAAGTAATCATAGCATTTTAAGATTCTTAATGCATTCTTCAGATAGAATAAATATAATTCAATCATCTTTATGTTCAGTGAGATGTTTTATGTAAAATGTAGTGATGTTTAAATTACATATAATTACACTATTACATATTAGCACATACTCTGTATTCAATATTAATAATCAACCTAATGTTTCAATAAGTGAACATGGCGTGTTAAAATTTTCTAAAGCATTTTTCAGGTAGAATAAACAATTTGTATCGATTTATCAATATTTTAATAGTAACAGAAACAATGATAAATACGACCTGTTTTTAGATTAGGATATTGCCCCCCAATTAATTTTACTTCCCTCAAATCGCTTATCTTGTCACTGTTATTTGTCACATGTGGCATTGACTTTCTGGTCTTATGATTAAAGCAACTAAGGTTAGGTTAAAGTAAAGATAAAATCAAAGCACTGAAAATCAGGGTTCAAGGTAAGCATAGGCAAGTGACGTTTTAGCAAACTCTTTATAAATCGGGTCCTTGTGAGGGAAGTTCCGATGGGGTGTTTGAAACACCTGTGGGTAACTTTGTCACATAGAGGCGATAAGATAACAGACTAATTTTATCCCCCAGTTTCCTCTGAGCCTGTGTTGGGAAACCCAGATTGAAGTCATAAACCAAAGGGAGGCTAGTTCATTGTGATAGACTTTGGCAAGTTTGCGTTTGTTAGGAAACGTCTCGAGGTTGGTTAGGAGCCCCGGAGCTCGGGGAGCTGGAAACACGTCGATGCTGGGGGGCTGCGCCGTTCAGTGAGGCCGGCCGCTTGCACGCCAGCAGACCCGTGTCCCTCGCTTCGCCTGTTCCAGCATCAGCTTTAGATGCAGCGTCAAAAGAAGTCATTGAAGATATTTCTGAAAAGGCTACTTTAAACTTATTTTCTACTCTGTAGAGCAAAAGCACTTTTGTTTTACCTGCTTTAACACCTGTATTTAAATGTTCCTTATTTGTCTTCCTGGCCTATGGAAAACTAACCTGTGGCATTTACTAATGAACCACTGAAGTAGAGTGTCCCTCAGGTGCTTGTGAAGAAGGGCTCTGAATGATGATAAGATGTCAGTCTTCAGTGTTCTGGGGAATCTAGAAGCTCAGATAAAATGATCCTGCTGGAAGAATATTATGACATTTGTATATTTTGTCTAATATCTCTCTTTTGTTAAGAAATACAGCTAAATTCTCCGTTTCTTAGGTCTAACCACAGTCAGGTTGGTGTCTTTTGTTTCATATTCTATATGTATTATCTTTATTTTATATTCTAAATCTTATACATTTCCAGATGATGATGCTTTTCTTTGGAAAATACATTTGTAGCGGTTAGGTCCCCCACCTCCAGATGAGCGTAAACCACATCCATCCCTAGGACCTGGGCTCGTATCCCGGGACGGAGTGAGGGGGTCAACCAAGTTGAACAACTGAATAAAAAATTAAAATTAAAAATGCTTCTTCCTCTCTTTTCCTACCTGCATACCTACTCCCCTTCGTTCCTTCCTGCACCTTTGCTTTTTTTTTGAGTACATTGGTCCAAAAACAACATTTTATTTTCCTATGCAAGTTTGAGTTTATTGCTAAACTTTGAAATCGCTGATGAGTTGTCTTCTCTAGACTCAACCAAATAAGGGAGAAACATTGAAACTTTGGCACCGTTGTCAACTAATCCTGCTCCCAAGAGTGTCTGGAGATAAGCCTGACCCATCCTCCCCAGTTTGATCCTCCCCCCGGGCCCTAGACTCATCCTGCACTTAGTTCATTACGTGTGTTAGCGCCTCACCAGGCCTTCTCAGGCAAGGAGGGGGAGGCACTTCTCTGGATCTGAGGAGGGCACACCATCCTTGTATAGTCCGACCAGGCTTCTGTAACAGCTGTCCAGAGCCCTGGGCACATGCCAAGTGCCTCCTTCATTGAGGGGTGTCTGCACGCCGGTCATTTGGGACAAAAGTTACGGCTTGGCTGACGCTTCAGACCTTCTGCTCTTGTCACCCAATTTGATTGCCTTTTCTAAACCCCTCCCACCCGACCTGGGGGAGCAGGTGGCCTCATGAACTCGTGGAAGCGCCGCTGGTGTGTGCTGAAGGACGAGACCTTCCTGTGGTTCCGCTCCAAGCAGGAGGCTCTCAAGCAGGGCTGGCTCCACAAAAAAGGCGGAGGCTCCTCCACGCTGTCCCGGAGGAACTGGAAGAGGCGCTGGTTCGTCCTCCGCCAGTCCAAGCTGATGTACTTTGAAAACGACAGCGAGGAGAAGCTCAAAGGCACCGTGGAAGTGCGGACGGCCAAGTATGTGGGTGCCCCGGGGCGCGGTGCGGGGGCTGCTCGCAGGCCTGCTGTCCCCTGCAGGGCTGTCCGTGGCGAGCTCTTTGGGCTGCAGGTGTGGCGGCCTAGTGGCGTTCCTACGCACTCACTTCAGTGGGTTGCGTTACTGAGAAACAGGGAAACTTTCCTCTGTGAGCAGTGCGCTGTGGTTATGTCCAGACACCAGTTCCACTGTGTCTGTGCCATGGACATGTCATTGTTACCGGCGGGAGTCATAGCGAGAGCTTGTGGGGCAGTTGGTGGGGATTCTTTCTGTCGTCTGTTTAAGGGTCAGTATAGTCACTTACAGGCCCTCCTTCTACCCAGTTGCTGTTCGCCCGCAGGTGCTGAAATGCAGGGGGAGCCAGTCTGAGGCGGGACTTTGAAACGACTCGTTTGTCTTATTCCTGTGGTGGACAGACGAGCCACCTTCGGCACAGACCTGGTCTGTGACTCCACAGCCCCGTTTTGCTACCTTCTTAGAGAACGGAAGCGGTGGCCAATTGAGGGCCGCTTAATTTTGTTCTAACTTAAGTTCTCAGAAAATTGGAAGAAGGGGCAGCGAGTTTTCTTGGGTACATAGACATGGCATAAAGTCTGTAGCCATGTTCCACCAGCATTGAGCTCTACCATATGTATAAAACGCATCGAATAATCTTGGAGAGGAAAATTTCCTCCTGAAGCCATGAAACCTGAAAGTAACGTCGTACTCACCAGCGTCAGCAACTTTAGGAAATTACTCGTTGAAAAGTGCAGAGTTAAGGCGTGCTCAGGGCTCAGGAGGCTAAGGTGCAGACCCCGTTCACGACCCAGGGTTGGGAGAAAAAACCTAAAAAGTGAAAAGTTAAATGAGCAAAGAGAAAAATCTCCTGTGTGTTTAATTTTAGGGCACATTATAAATACATACAGCAGAATATTGGTTTATTCCAGGCCACCCTTGTGGGGTTCATCAGGACCCTGTACTCCAAGGCAGCAGTGAGCTCATGGGGATTTGAATCTGAGTCCTCTAAGTGTCAGCAGTTTGCCCCAGCGCTGTACCCACCCCCTTTCCCTCAGTCCATGGCACTGGGCATCCCGTTGGAGGGGACACTCCTGCCAGGAGGTGAGAGAGGCTCTCAGTTCCGGTGTTGCTTCGCCAGTGTCGTTGGTTCACGTTCCCTTCCTACTCATCCGTGCTGCTCAGTGAATCCCCATCCTCCGTCTTTGTAAAAATTGTGGAGGGAAGGAAATGTTAGCTCTTCTTCCACCATTTCTGTCACTTCACAGCCTATGGAGAAAGGACAGTGAATTGTTCAGGTTTCACCACGCTGATGTTTTGTTTTCATTTTCCACTTGGAAATGTTTTCTTATAGCAGATTTGAGCCACGTTCAAGAGTAGGTAGATGATAAAGGTGGCCCTTACTACCACGGGTCTGCGCTGCAAGGATCCACTTAGACCTGGGTTTTTTCCATTCAAGGGCCCCACATTGACAAATTCACCCACTCTCGGGTGTTGGTTGGTTGAATCCCCGGATGCAGAAGCTCCAGATGCAGAGTCCGACTGCAAGTTAGACTTGGATTTTGGACTTCTGGGGGTCGCTCCCCCAACTCCCACGTTGGTCAGGGGCCAGCTGTGTCTGGAGATCCTTGTCCTCATTACCCAGTTTTCGGGGGTTACCCACCCAGGGTCCATCGTGTTTCCTCCCTCACCTCTCTCTAAACTGCTCCCCTTACAAACTGTGTTAGAGAAAGTCCCTGATGATATATAATTTCACGTGTAAATATTTGCGTACACACTTAAAGAGGAAGACTCTTTAATACAAAATCACAAACGTCCTTATCCCATTGAAAACACGTAACATGAGCCCCTTAAAATCCAAACTCCAGTCACTGATCAGATTTTCCCAGTTGTCTTATATAAAGGGAAGTGGCGGTGTTCTTGGTTTGGGGGCGTTATTCAAATCAGGATCCAAATAAGTTTTGTCATTTTTAATCAGTTGACAAATCTCTCAAGGCTCTTAATTTCTACATTCCCCCTCAGTCTTGCCTTCTACTCACTATCTACTTAAGATGCCATCTTTCCTTTGGATTTCTTTGCGTTATCGAAAACGGGCCAAAACAGGTCTTTTGTAAAACTGAAAGGGCCAAATACGAGGTTTCAAACACTGGGGAGACCTGAGTGTGTTCTCCACTCCGACTCAGTCATTCGTTTTGAGACCGCTCTTCTCCTTTACGTTATTCTGAACCCTGAGCTCCTCACTGACGCCGGTGCACTTGTTTGCTGGCAGGGAAATCGTCGACAACACCAGCAAGGAGAATGGGATCGACATCGTCATGGGTGATCGGACCTTCCACCTGATTGCCGAGTCCCCGGAAGATGCCAGGTGAGCCATGGGGCTGTCACCTGATCGTGACACACTGGTGTCACACAGGACACTTGTCACCTACTGGCTCTGAAAAGATTTTAGTGGATTTACTACTTGGGTTGTCTGTTCAGATGGTTGAAGAACAGTTACAGAGATTGACGTCCTTGTTCCCTGAGGGATGTCACTGGACACGTGTACCCACGATTCATGGTCAGGATTTCGGGCTTTCCATGTCACATGTGTACAGTGCAGCTACACACCGCTGGAAACCTACCTTCTGGAAGCTTCTGAGCTTTGCAAGGGAACAGCTGGTACAGGTGAAAGAACTGAAGAAGCAGGTGCGCCCTGGTAGAGTAACGGTTGGGTTACCCACCTCCGAAGGAGTGCAGACCGCCTGGCCCGTGTTTGAGGCCCATGGGAAACAACCAGTGTGAACAGCTAAACAGAAATACAGTGCTTCCTCCTCCTCCTCTCTCTTCCTGCCTGCTCCTGCCTGTACCTTTCCTTTAAAAAAAAAAAAAGAGAGAATTGAAGAAGTTGTAAACTCGTGGTTGTTTAAATAACTGATGGTGGTGTGTGGCACTTGGAAGATTTTTAAGGACTTAATGTTGAAAAACCCCTTAGAGTAGAAGAGATCGCTAACCCTTAGCAAGCCTCCGAGCTGACCTTGAACACTAGGCTGGAACTGCGACAACCCACTTACATGTGGATTTTCTTGTAAACAGACATAAACTCACTCACTCACCACATAACAGTGCTGTAAATGTGTTTTCTCTGAGGATTTTCCTTTTTCTAACTGATGCTGAGAATACAGTGTCTAGCGCATGGAACATACAAAGCTGTTAGTGAACTGCTGCGTCATTGGCTTCTGTCAACAGCGGGCTGTTAGTGGCTGGTTTTGACAGAGTCAAGTTATCCAGCAGGTTTGCATTGTGAGGGTCAGCACCCCAAACCCCAGAGGTGTTCAGAGGCCGACTGTATCCCAGACAGTATTGTATTATTATTATTTACTGATTTAATTCTTTCAACAATGCCTAGAGGAGCATGAGCATCGTTACTGTGTCATCATTTCACAGAGGAGGAGGCTAAGGTAGAGAGAAAGGACAGTCATTTGTAAAGTGACACCAGAGTGAACAGAGCCTTTCAGCTTCTTACCTGACAGCTTTGATCTGAGCTTGGAGGGCCACAGTATCCCACGCTGGCTGGACAAGTTGTCTGACTTTTCTGGACCTCGGGTTTCCATGCTGGAGTGTGAGCAGATGCAGCAGAAAATTCAGGAGAACTGGATTTGCTGCTGGGGGTGGGCCTCACTGTGGGACACTGACATCCGTTTTGTCTCCGCGTGCTGCTTTTCAATCATTACTGTGACTGTCCTCTGCGTGAGAACATCTACTTGATGAGGGTGCCCCGTCGTCCTCACATTTCAGCTCAGAAGTCGTTAAAACCTTCTCCTGAGTCTCAGGGCCTTTTGCTACCCTTTGCCCTCTGAATGTTGATGACTTGATCCAACATCACAGCAGCAGCATTAAGGACCAAGAAATCATTCTTCCCCTGGGAGCAAACTAAAACCCCTGCTTGACTCCATAAATCACGACAAACTGGAAAAACAAGCAAACCTGGAATTATGACCCCGTCTTTCCTCTGGGCTCCTGGAGACCACGAGCTGGTTTTTATGGCCCCGGGAATGCCCAGAGCCTTTCAGCTCAGTTAGAGGCCTAGCGTCTGGCAGGAGCTGCCTGTCTGCTTTGTGCCATAACAAACCTGCTAAATTTAACATGTGAAATATTTTATCCAAGGGCTTTTGCCCCTGCTCACTGGAACAAATTTGCAAAAATTCCTTTTCACTTTCCAAGTTCTGCTTGATTCAGGAAGAGAAATTTGTAAATTTAGCGTGTCACCTGTACAGACTGAAAGCCCAGCAAAGTTTCTTTGTGTAGTGAGTCCGAGCAGCACCATCTTGAATGTGTTTATTTTAGTGTGTGATTTGGGTTATTTTTGAGTTTCAAAAAGAAGTCACTGAAGTTCTTGCCTTTGGATAAACTAAAACAGATGAATTCCTTTTTTGGAGGAAGTGTGTGATTTGGGTTATTTTTGAGTTTCAAAAAGAAGTCACTGAAGTTCTTGCCTTTGGATAAACTAAAACAGATGAATTCCTTTTTTGGAGGAAGCCAGGTGGGGAGAAGCAGCAGCATTTTATTTAGTTGTTCATCTTGGTTGTTCCCTGCCCCCCAGCCCCAGGACGTGAACCCGGGTTCATGGGACATACGTAGACTGCGCCCCGCTGCTGCTCTATCAGGGTGCACCTGCTTAGTTGTATATGTCGTATTTGTTTACTCAAATTTCTTATAAACCAAGTGCTTTCTCCTCTGCCTGATAGTAGGCATGTGTGTGCATGTCTTATCCGCCCCTCCAGGAGAAGGGAGTCCTCGCGTCTCTTACGTTCATACCTCTCACAGTTTGTTGTTCATTAACGATTACCACGTGTTGCTGGGTGGATGGGTGGATGAGATGTATGGATGAGTGGGTGGATGGATGGGTGGATGAGATGGATGGATGGGTGGGTGGGTGGATGGGTGGGTGGATGAATGGGTGGATGAATGGGTGGATGAATGGGTGGATGGGTGGGTGGGATGAATTGTGCATGGATGGATATTCATGGTTGTTTTCCTCAAACATACGTAATGTTTCTTGTTACGTCTCAACTTTTAGGAGGGTTTTCCTTTATTTTTTCTAGTTTTGATGAGGCTAAATGGAAAACACGCATACAATGAAGACAGAGTTGTCTGGTCAAAATAATTCTCTGCTTTATACTGCAGACAATTGTTTTCCATTTCCAACTCTCCTGTGATTTTATTCACTGCTGTAGAAATCCTATCACAAGGCTGGAAAACCCATTCCAGGAGTTATTAGGAAAAATAGAGTTTGGATCATGTGACCATTCTGACATGGAACTCTTAGGTTTTTGTCCTTCTTACCTTGAAATTTATTTTCTAGGAACAGGTACTTGAATGTCCCCTCGGTTATAAATGTATCATTCAGTAAAGATCCTTGATATAAGTGTTTTAGATAGAACTGAGGATTTCCTTATTTGTTGCTAATTTCTCAAGGAGCTCATCATTGGCATTATTAAACATCTCTGGGCTGAAGGGGAAGGGTCTTTCATTAGCCTGAATTTGCAGCCAAAGGAACTGTAGCTGGTTTTTCTGGTTTTGCTTTCGGGTGATGTGAGGCCCACTTTCACCTACAAGCAGCAGATAGATATATTCAAAGCGAAGTTGCTCAGGTGTCATTGCACAGAGAATGGAGAAGGGCAGATCCCGAGGTGGGCTCTTCCTTGACAGTCCCCTCTCCCCACAGCCAGTGGTTCAGTGTGCTGAGTCAGGTCCACGCGTCCACTGACCAGGAGATCCGGGAGATGCACGATGAACAGGCAAACCCCCAGAACGCTGTGGTACGTGGTTATCGGGGGCCGGGGAGGCGGGGAATTTATGGACAGTTTATTCAAGTAAAACTGATCATAAAAGTATAATAATTAAGGAGAAAACCAGGAGCTGTTTTAAAAATCATGCAGAAAACCAGAATAAAGTATAGAACCTTTAAGTAGCAATAGATTTCAGTTCTTCCACCTCACTTTAAAAGAAAAAAGAAATCCCAGTTTTTTTGAAATCATGGAAACACATACTTTTCTTCAAAGGACTTGGTGAATGCTTGATCCTATTTTTCCTGTTGTCACTCTATCCAAGGCACATGTACAGAGTCATAAACTCATACTGTAGAAAGCATTATTTATCATATTAAAAAATATGATTTCTTAGTTTAGAATAGAATTTAATGAAAGATCACAGTGTAAGTCAGAAAGTGTGTACTGCGGAAAGAAGTTTGCACACATTCTTCACTGAAGATATTTGAAGAAATGTAAATTCTGCTTTGTCCAGAGGCTGGCTGTACTCATTACATGGAGTAGTCCTTTTTTCACTGAAGGAACATTGCATCTTAAATTATATACGTTTAAGATGCTCATCCTTTGATCTCACACATAAGTAGAGTATAAAGGAACAGACAAAACAAGGCAACCCTTGGACACTGACCCTGGAACTGAGGTCACCAGTGGGGACGGGCTGGGGCAGGGGTCCAGGGGACAATGCTGAAGGACTTTTGGTAATTTCACGGTGGACCAGCGTGTTGGCATATATTTAAGGAATAGGGAGCCTGCACATGTTACCCCAATAAATTTTTTTTAAAAATAAAGACCTAGGAAAAAGTGCATCCTTATAAATCAACATCTGTATATAATTAGGTTCACCACACTATTCCAGTCCTTTCTATTCCAGTTCCATTAAAGGGGACTCTTCTGAGATAACTCTTACTTTGCAGTTAATATGGAAAAAAGGTTCCCTCTTGGCCTGTCTAGAGAGCAGTAGTGTAGGCATTTTTGGACAATGTGCATCAAGGTGAATGTTGGTCTCACTCTCTACCTTTGCTGCTTTCCAGGGCACTTTGGACGTGGGGCTGATCGATTCCGTGTGTGCCTCTGACAGTCCGGATCGGTGAGCTCAGACATGACCCTTCACAGAAGTGGTCAGTTACCCGCCTGCATCCACGGGCCCCTCTGCTGAGCTGCTCCCCTTTCCTGGGCTGTGACATGATTTAAATTTGCCTGTTCCTCGTGGTCAGCCCCCACAATCCAGTCTTCCTTCTTGGTACCCCTTATCTGGACATCTTCCTCTTCGGGTATCTTTGGATTCCTGCAGTCAGTTTAAATACACACGAAGGAGAGGACTGTTCTTCATTTGGATGCAGGGACAGACTTAAGACTCACACAGGAAGAAAACCGTGTTCTGGCAAAGAGCAGGTTTCATTCTTCTTACTGACCCAGCTAACAAACACAGAAATGATGCTTGACAACAGTTATTTTTAATTGTATCGAAGGAATGTTGTGTCACAACATGACTTCTTGTCCTTGACGTGTACTTTTGTTTATCTCTTAAAACAGCACGTTTTAGATTTTGGATTTTGAAGGCACATCCTCTTTGGTGTCTCCAAAGTATTGGTGCCCTGGGGCCTTGTCCTTCTCATCTCTGGTTCCCTTTGCTGTTTATGAATTTTTAGGCATATGTTCATGAATATGTTCTGGCTTGGCAACAGCATTGAAGAGAAGTGGCTAGATAGGACTGGAGAATCAATTGACTTCTGCCTTCAGGAATAGCTTTAGAATGTATTTGCTCAAATTGACAACAAAGCAGTCTCCACTGGGCCGAATTCGAGTTCTCAAGTCTCCATCGTCCAGTCACCCCACCACTGACAAAGCAGGTGCCCTGATGCTGGTCGTCATGCTGCACCAGCTCACACCTGGCTGAGGAATCCTTAACACCCGGGTCCTGCCAGCAATCAAACCCAGATTCTTACTGTTCTGACGGTTAGGTTCCTCCCTTGTCTGTGTATTTTTTAGGAGAGGAAGAAGAAGCATTTAAAGGAAGGAAAAAAAGAGAATAAGTGCAATTACTTATTTATTTTGGTGGTTCTTTCTGGCCTGGGGTCATGAACCCGTATCCTTGGGCTTTTTTTTACATGGTCCGCCCACTAGAATCCTAGTCATCTTTTCCTGGAACTTTTGCAGCACTTAACTGCAGTGAACGTTTGAAAACTTGCAAGAAATTATCACAGTCACTAGCTTAGTGGTTTGATAGAGGAATTCTGTGAGCAGGGGCCTCTGAGAGACTCAGGACATTGCCAGACAAAAAAGGTGAAAAATATGACCCCGACTGAGAAACACACCCATCAGTGACTTTGAAAATGAGCTCTGGTGGCTTCCTGAAACAGGCATCATCGAGTGTCTTAAGATGTTCCCGCTTACACCTATTTACTGATTGTCTTCTATACCGATGTCTGACATTTCGCTCCGATGCTCAGAACTCTTGGCCAAGGCCCGTGTCCAGAGGCAGAAAGAAATTTACTTTGGAGAGTCATCAAAAAAAAACTTTCCCCTGCAGCCACCTTCCTTAGCCTTCCCGGAACCAAATTTTCCTTCTGGAAAGTTTTACCTGAAGAAATGCTTTCCCTTCTAGGACCTGTAGAATGTGTCACTCCAAGTTGGAAGGTTAATGAGGCAAAAAATAAATCCTCCCCACAGGAGCAGGGCTTGGCTTTCCGAGGGCACATTGGCTGCCGGTTTTCTCCCCGTGACCCCGCAGCCAGGGAGAAGGAGCCGAGCCGTCTGGTCCAGGCAGAGGGCATGCGGTCGGGAGGGCTCAGTGTGCTTCCTTCTTGCCCTTTCGCTCAGACCCAACTCGTTCGTGATCATCACCGCCAACCGAGTCCTGCACTGCAACGCCGACACGCCGGAGGAGATGCACCACTGGATCACGCTGCTGCAGAGGTCCAAGGGGGACACCAAGGTGGAGGGCCAGGAGTTCATCGTGAGAGGTGACTGCCTGCCCCGTGCCTTCCCTTTCGTTTGCAGACCCCACTGCCCTTTCTATTCTGAGCAGCTTTTATGAGCAACGTTGCTTTTGAAGCCCTGAAACATCATCCCAGAAAAAACGGGCCCTGGACACTTCCCTGTAGAAACCGGACCCGTGTGCAAACACTTCGCCGGTGATTGCCCAGTATTCAGTTTGTCTTCCTGATGTTTTGTGGTTACTGTTTTTTAAGTAAAGGTGCAGCAGGAGTGAAAGCAAGTAGGCAGGCAGGAAGAGAGAGGAGGAGGAAGCATTTTATTTATGTTTATTTAGTTGTTCACACTGGTTGTGTCCCCCCCCGGACCCAGGGCTCTGTGGCTTGTGCTCCTTCGGAGGCGACTGACTTAACCGCTGCTCCACCTGGCGCCCCCCCCCCCCCGGTTTTTAATGAACTCTCTCATTTTTTATTATAAAAATTATTCTCTACATTAGTATAATTTTCTATATATAGATTCCCCATTTCAACACACCATGCCCTCTACCAGCTCACCAAGGGTTCTTCCCCTTTAACGGACTCTTCAATCTTGCCTTCCAGGGTGGTTACACAAAGAAGTCAAAAACAGCCCCAAGATGTCTTCACTGAAACTGAAGAAGCGGTGGTTCGTGCTGACGCACAATTCCCTGGATTACTACAAGAGCTCGGAGAAGAACGCCCTGAAACTGGGCACGCTGGTGCTCAACAGCCTCTGCTCCGTCGTGCCCCCCGACGAGAAGATATTCAAAGAGACAGGTAACGCGCACCCACAGCAGGGACCCTGAGAGGCCTGGGTTCGCTCAGACCGGTGGCGCGAGGTCCCACCCGCCTGTGTCGTCTCCCTCCCTGACGCGGCTTTCTCGTTGCCTGCCGCGCCCGCCCGTGGTCCGCGCGGGGGGCTCTGAGCAGTGTCTCAGCCAGGCGAAGAGTCTGATGAGCTGAGGGGTCTTCTAAGGACAATAGCATGTGGACCAAGTATTGTCCACAAAGCTGTTTTCGTATGTTTGTCCCTCCGTCTTGTTCACGCGGGAATCCTAATGCGGCCTGTAGAGAGAGATCCTGTCAGGGCGTGTCCATCTTCCAGGGGCAAACAGTCATGTCAGCGCAGCTTTCCAAATCACTGTATGAAGATGTTTCCACATTGGTTTTTGTCGCTGCTTGTGGTTTTTCCTAAAGGCAAGCGGGCAGGCAGCGGGAGAGAGGAGGAAGCAGCTTTTTATTTATTTAATTTGGTTTTCCATCTGGTTGTGTTCCCTGGCCTCCTCCTGCCCCGGGTCACAAACCTGGGTCCATGGGGTGTGTGTGGACTGGAGCCAGCGAGCGGCCCCTAGGCCGCCAGGATGTGGCAGTTTGGTGCGTTTTTTAAATGTGGTTGCTCCTGCAGAAGAAACTCGTGCCGGCCAAACCACCGCTGGCGTTGGAGCACGAGGCTGCTCGGCACCGTGCTTTCTGTTTCTGTTTCCGAAGGGAGGGTGAGAAAAACAGGCGGGGAGGGAAGGCAGGTCAGAAATCTGAGGATGGCGTTTTCACACCGAGTGAAGACTTTATACCCAGTCTGTCTTTCAGAGCCACCGTGCAGTTCACTTAACACTTGTTACGTTGTGCGCGCGCAGGCTACTGGAGTGTCACCGTGTACGGGCGTAAGCACTGCTATCGGCTCTACACCAAGCTGCTCAACGAGGCCACCCGCTGGTCCAGCGCCATTCAAAACGTCACCGACACCAAGGCCCCCATTGACACCCCCACCCAGCAGCTGATTCAAGATATCAAGGTAGGCGGGGAGCCAGGTCCGGGGCGGTCATCGTGGCTCACAGGCCCTCACCTTTGGAACATCAAGGCGTTCGCATTAGTCAAGCTCAGTTTTTATTCTGCTATCAAAACAAGCTCAGTTCATCTTGTTTGTGCACCCCTAGTTGCAGGAAGTGCAATAGGAGAGTCTAGGTGAACATTTACCCTCCAAGTGGTTTGTCTCTAGGGGGTGTTGCCACGGAACAGACCTGCCCGGCAGTCTCTGCGGGGCACGGGGGCACTTAAGGTGCAGGCCCCCCCGTCACAGGATGTGTGGTCCGAGTCGGGGGACGACCGGACATGCCACAGGTCCCACTTGCGGAATAGGCAGGGACCCACTACGAGAAACACGATCGTTCTCCTGCTGTAGGTTCCAGAATATGTGGGTGGATTCATAGAATTCAGGTTGGTTTAGAAAACTTGGGGTCTTTACCAGGTACCTCCAAACTCTCAGGAGCCCCCACATCTCTGAACCAGCGCCGATCCCGTTAAATTGTAACTTCGGTTTAGACAGATTAGTCACCCAGTTAATGTACGTTGACGAAGGAAGGCAGGATTACATAGTAGCCACGGACAAGGGCTGCCACGCTCATTCCCCAGGGGTGGAAGTGGCCTCGGGATAGTCTGCTGCTTCCGTCCCACCGCTGGGCAGCTCTTGATACGGAACTAGGGAGAGGAAATTATCTTTATTTTTTAAGAGAGGAAGGACGAGTAGGAAGAAGCATTTTAATAAGGAAGGAAGGAGGAGAAGGAAGAAGCATCTTTATTATTTAGAGTTTTTTTTTTTAACCCCGGCCCTAGGTCACAAACCCAGGTCCTTAGACTTCAGGTGGTTCACACTCAGCTTCTCAGCCACCTGAGCCACAGGGCGCGCCGAGGGCATTGTTTTCACGACTGTTTCCTAAGTCACTCTGCTGGCACATTCCCAATGTAAAGGAAAGGGCTGAGCTGAGACAGCAAAGATGCCAGAATAATAGTGAAGCAGGTATTTGCTGAAATCCGTCCATGGAAATAAGCAAATCAGACCCAGGAGCAGAGGCCGGAGAGGGTGCAGTACAACCGGGCAGAAGCTCTTCCCACCGCTCCATCTACAGTGCGCGTTTTCTGGGGATCTGCAGCTCAGCTAAAGTCAGTTCTGTCAGACTGCAGAGCTCTCCTTGCATCCAGGGCGCTGGTACTCATCATTTCATGCCTCGCCCCAGAACATTATTGTTTTGTTTTCCCTCCCCCAGCCCCAGGTCTTCAGACGGTATAGGGGTGCACCCCAAAATTAATTTTTGTAGATTGTTCTTTCCTGAAGAAATGAAGCAAATTGCCCTAATCATGTCCTAGAAGATGTCAGTCACTGCACAAATTTGTTTCCTGACTGTCAGAGGGATGTTGATGAGAAAGTTTCGTGGTGGAAATGAAATGACTGCGCGAGAATGATTCACTGCCTCTCCTCCACCGTTTGCTTGTTTAATGTTCTGCACGTAACTTGGCTTTTCCATATCCCAGACCAACATTTTAGGAGCATAAGTACACGATGAAATTCTGAGAGGGTTTCAGGACCGAGGAGGAAAGCCCTCAGTGGAATCACATGTTCGTGTGTGTTTTGGGGGGGCATAGACCCTTCAGCGAACTCGCGAGACAACAGCATTGTTGGAGATGAACCAGACAGCTCGCCTGAAGGACTGGTGGCTAGCTGAGAGCAGGAGTCAGGGTAATTTTAAGTAGAGCCTCCAGAGGACTGTTTATAAACAACATGAGAAAATAGGAGGCCAAGACAATGAGTGATCAGTTCGAGAGAAGCATGTATGTGTGATCTGTCTCCAAACATCGCTTCTGGGCGTCTTTGTGCTTGAAATGATCGGTGCGAAGACTCCTGCACCGCCGCCTCGGGCTTGTAGCTGCTTTTGACTTGAAAGATACTCATTCATAGGGGAATACAGATGAATTTCTTTTTTCTGCATGATTTTTACAGATGTTTCCCCATTTTCCTTTTTCTTTTTTTAAAAAAGGTGCAGGTAGGATTGAAGGCAAGTAGACAGAGAGAGGAGGAAGCAGCACTCTATTTTATTTAATTATTCATCTTGGCTCTTTTCCCGGCCCTGGAACGCGAGCCTGGGTCCTTGGGAGAGATGTGGACTGTGCTCCTTGCCAAAGGCAGCGGACCAAACCACTACTCCACCAAGGGCGCACCTGCTCCCTTGTCTTAATGGTGCCTTTATTTTCAAGGAGAACTGCTTGAACTTGGATGTGGTGGAGCAGATTTACAAGCGGAACCCCATCCTCCGCCACACACAGCACCCCTTGCACTCCCCACTGCTGCCCCTCCCGTACGGAGACATCAACCTCAACCGTGAGTCCCCCCCTGGCTCTCACCCTGCAGCCTCCTCCCTCTGCTCCTCGGCCCGTGAACTCCTGGGCTCTGGCTGCCAGCATATGATGCTAACTCTGTCACTGACGTTTATTTCCACACAAAGACTGGTGCGGGGATGGGGAAGAAAAGGAAAAGTGTACTCACATTCACTACTGAAGCAGGATTTCCTAGTCTGGTGGTAGGCGTGAGCGAGAAAGATTTAGACGGGGGTCGGCACTCCTGTGAACTCGGAGTGGCCCGAGGGCACGAGAGAGCATCCCCACACCCACAGGCCGCCCCTGGAGCTTGTTTGGCAGCAGGGCGTCTCAAAGTGGTGCATTAACTGATGAATCAACAGGTGTTAAACATTGAAAGGTCTGTCTGATTCAGCAAAGAAATTGTTGCCTTACCAAGAATACTCTATATCGAGTGTTACTGTTAAACTCCCATCTTCACCTGAGAGTGTTTTGAATCATGTAAATACGTACATTTCTGCAAAGGAGGGCACATGCTAGTAAGAGTTGGAAATAGTTACAGGAAAGTGGCATTATTTATTGAGTCTGCTGGATGATGGTATTGTGCTATGCAGTCCACCCTCCTAATGCCTTTTTCAAGACCGCAATAATCCTAGACGTGAGTTATTAATCTCATTTTAATATAAGGAAATAAAAGTTCGTAGAATTTAATTAAATAGCCCAGTCACAAGGTAAACACATGGCTGGGGGGCACATTCAGGTCTCGTTACAGTGCTTTCTCTCCTTCACTAATAACTTTTTTGTTTTCTGTGTATCAAATTTTTGTTCTTACTGGTTAATTACACAAATTCACTTCAAATCTTCATTTTTCTGCTGTGCTCTTTACTCAGTAAACAAAGAGCAAAAGATAAGAAAAAAAAATAAAAGCAGTGCATTAACATAGTGGCATCTGTGTTAGAACAGATTTTTTGTTCCGACTCAGATGCACAGGTTACTGGCGGGCATGGTGCTCGGTAGCCCCCTCCCCTCCTGTCACCTCCCTTCTGCTGCTTTGGGCCCCTTGTGTGACTGACTGCTTTGCCATCCCCAGTGCTCAAAGACAAAGGCTACACCACGCTTCAGGATGAAGCCATCAAGATATTCAATTCCCTGCAGCAACTGGAGTCCGTGCCTGACCCCGTGCCCATAATCCAGGGCATCCTGCAGACGGGGCACGACCTCCGACCCCTGCGTGACGAGCTCTACTGCCAGCTCATCAAGCAGACCAACCAGGCGCCCCAGCCAGGCAGCGCGGGGAACCTGGGCAGCTGGCAGATCCTGACCGGCCTGAGCTGCACCGTCCTGCCCAGCCGGGGCATTCTCAAATACCTCAAGTTCCACCTGAAGAGGTGCAGGGCCGGGCAGGGAGGGTGCAGTCAGAGGACGCCGGGGTCGGGGCCCGGCTTCCCCGGGCAGATGCGGGCACCCTCTTTTTCTAGGTCACACGAGGCTCTTTCAGGCACAGAGACCTTTTGGTTAGGACGTTGGACACCATCCCTGTATAAATAGAGAACAAAACAAGTACTTGTTCCAGATAAAACAGGTGGAAACCGTCTGATCCAGATACTATTTCTAGGAAAATGATTTTCACTTGACGAGACGTGATTTTCGACTCAGAGATGAGCTAGCTGTCTTTAGAAGCTCCTCTCAAACTTTACTCTTCGGGGGTTTAGTTTGTTTTCTTTGTTGTTCAGTGTTTTCATCCCCAGTCCCACACATCCAGGCGCGTTCTTTTTCATTTTACAGACGTTTCCCTTTTTTCTTCTTTTTTAAAGGAAAGGTGCAGGTAGGATTGAAGGCAAGAAGGCAGAGAGGAGGAAGAAGCACTGTATTTAGTTATTCACCTAGGCATATCTTGGCTCTTCTGGCCCCAGGACGTGAACCTGGGGCCTTGGGAGAGATGTGCTCTGTGTCCCATGGATACAGGCCTGTACTTCAGCCACTGATGCACCAGAGTTTTCTGTACCTGAACAAGTCCTGATGGGAAGACTTGAGTCCCTGATGGAAGAGGCCAGTGCTGCTCCTTCTCCGCGGGAAGCTGCTCCCGGGCAGGCTCCGAGCGGCGGCCAGCTCAGTGTACGCGTGACGGTCCGTTTGTCTCCTAGGGTACGGGAACAGTTTCCAGGAACCGAGATGGAAAAGTACGCCCTCTTCATTTACGAATCTCTTAAGAAAACCAAATGCAGAGAGTTTGTGCCTTCCCGAGATGAAATAGAAGCGCTGATCCACAGGCAAGAGATGACGTCCACAGTGTATTGTCACGGCGGAGGCTCCTGCAAAATCACCATCAACTCCCACACCACAGCTGGAGAGGTGAGGGCGCCCCGTCACCTTCTGTCGGATGCGTGACTCTGACGGGTCTAATCGGGACAGTCTGCACAGTTAGATGGGTGGGCATGTGTGGTTGTGATTTGCGTAGTGCAGCATTAATCAAGGAGATGGGTCACTCAGTGGAGAAGGAAACAGAGTGTATAAAGAGGTAAATACGTGTCAAAGCTGAGGTAGACGCACAGGGTTGCATGCCCGCCCTGTCGGACGTAATCCTGCTCGTCTGAGACGCAGCGGGGTCCAGTCGAGGTTGCTGACCCGCCCGGTGAGGCTGCTGTGCCCACAGGAGCTGGATCTACGCTGTCACTCCTGTGATGGGTGCTGCTTTTTGCTTCATGAATCTGCGGGCTCTTGGGCCAGGTGAACAATACAAATCTGTTTTATTTTTCCTCTTTTTTTTTTTTTTTAGTTTAAACTTAAAAGGGGAGGGATACAATAAAACAGAACTGTGTGTTGAAGTCATCCTTATTGAGTTTCTGAATTTATCAGAACACGGGGCTTGGTTTTCATGCCCTTGTGCCAGCATGGGTTTGTAAGAAGCTGGTACATCATCTGCTACCCGCGGGCAAGCTACTGTGTGTCCTTTTGGGCATGAAGAGATGAAGTGATTTCAAGGGGAAAATAAAAGAGCAGCTGTGGAAATTGGGTGACCACACATGGTCATTTTAGGAGGTCTCTTACTCATGGTTGCCGGTGGCTCCTCTGGGTTCAGATGAAGGCGCGTTCTCGAACCAGGGTTGGAACCACAGCTCTGGGACCTGAGGCCTGGAGGTGTCTTCTAGGTGGTGGAGAAGCTGATCAGAGGCCTGGCCATGGAAGACAGCAGGAACATGTTTGCTCTGTTTGAGTACAATGGACACGTTGATAAAGCCATTGAAAGCCGAACCATCGTAGCTGATGTTTTAGCCAAGTTTGAAAAGTAAGTTTCTTCTCTTCGCAGAACCAGCAGATTCAGTCAAACAAATGGAAGAGCTGGAGTTAGGATTCAGACTTCCATTTTCCCGCTTCTGTGTGTATGTGAGATTTTTTTCACTTTACCTGTGTGGAAGCATATTTGGTTTTGAATATCTTTCTGCCCCTGGTGTTTCCTGATTCCTAAGTAAAATCATTGCCTCTTACACAGTCCAGAGCTTAGATACAATTCAGCTCGTCTTTGTTCCAGTTGTCCTTTGTGTTCCCTGTCATGTCGTTTCTTGGAATATCTTGATGCTAGGACTTTCGCCTTTCACGAGCTCTGAAATTTGACCAAAGACACGGATCAGCTTATCAGCATCTCAGATTGCATGTTTTCTCTTGAATCTACACTTGACCTGTGACTCAGAGCCCCTAAGTAGCATGAAAGATATTCCTAACTTGGCATATACCTCGCCTCTAATAGTCATGTCATTGTTTTTAAATAGTGTGATTTACATGACTGTGGTAAAAGGCATGAAGAAATAGTATTTGTTTCTTTTCTTCCTGGGGATCCAGCATAGTGTTCAGCTTACTTGTTAGACCGGGGTACTCAGAAAAGTCTCACTGGCACTGTTTAATCGGAGGCTGCCTGTTGATTGTCTTCAAATGAGACCCTGATAGACGCACGTGTTTGCTTCTGGTTTAATCAGACCAGGGAGGTCTCTGATAAACCTCCCTCGTACTCGGTTCTCTCGTTCCTCCGCCCACTCTGTTCCCTGAGCATAGTCAGAATGTCTGCGAGCCGGGCCACAGAAAGCCACCTCCCGTGGTCCCCTAGTGCCCTTCCCTTCAGCTTTCTGCCTCTCGCTTCTGTCTGTAGACTGGCTGCCACGTCGGAGGCGGGTGACCAGCCCTGGAAATTCTACTTTAAACTCTATTGCTTCCTGGACACCGACAACGTTCCGAAAGACAGCGTGGAATTTGCATTTATGTTTGAGCAGGTAAATGGAGCTTTTGGAACTAGATCCCCTGTCAGCAGGGAGGGCTAATACTCATTCTCATCCCCTCGTCATGCCACAGCTCACCCCTAGGAAACAGTCTCCTGGTGGGAGATTTCCTGGCGTGGACGGGGGCGGCTGCGCTTTTATTTTCAAATGTGACGTCTGCACATTTTAGTTGGGCTCCTGGGCCGAGATCTGTTCTAGTCGGGGGGTGGGGAGGCAAAAAGGAGAAAAGTAGATGTGTCAGATGATGATTTGTGCAAAGGAGGGGTCCTCAGCTGTGCCCCTCCGGAACGGCGACGCTTGAGAGCAGTCTGGCTGCTCTGGCCGTGACGCCGTCGCTCTCCCCTTGCAGGCCCACGAGGCTGTGATCCGCGGCCACTACCCGGCCCCCGAGGAGAACCTGCAGGTCCTCGCTGCCCTGCGGCTGCAGTACCTGCGGGGGGATCACTCGCCCCACGTTACGCCGCCGCCCCTGGAAGAGGTCTACTCCCTGCAGAGGCTCCGCGCACGCATCAGCCAGGCCACCAAGAGCTTCAGCCCGGGTGAGCGGC
Source organism: Solenodon paradoxus (assembly GCA_004363575.1). Classification (NCBI taxonomy): domain Eukaryota; kingdom Metazoa; phylum Chordata; class Mammalia; order Eulipotyphla; family Solenodontidae; genus Solenodon; species Solenodon paradoxus. The sequence goes on along the minus strand of RJWH01001775.1, from coordinate 108,965 downwards.
TGGAGAAGAGGCGAACCAGCTTCCTGGAGGGTACGCTGCGGCGGAGCTTCCGGACGGGGTCGGTCCAGCGGCAGCGCACGGAGGAAGAGCAGATGCTGGACATGTGGATCAGCGAGGAGGTCTGCTCCGCCCGCGCCAGTATCATCGACAAGTGGAAGAAGCTGCAGGGCATGAGCCAGGAGCAGGCGATGACCAAGTACATGGCCGTGATCAAGGAGTGGGCCGGCTACGGCTCCACGCTCTTCGACGTGGAGGTGAGACCCGGCCGCCGTGGGCACGGGCGTCCGGCCTTCCCGGGCCGGTGGGGTCTGAGACCAGGGTCGGCACCCCTGGCCAGGTTGTGGGGACAGCACGGAATGGACCCCCTGGCACTGTCTCCCGATTTTGTCTGAGCCCCCAACATTTTTTTCTTTCAGAACAAGTAAGGCTGGCAGCAGACAGGCAGGAAGAGAGAAGCAGCAGCTTCTCTCTTACTTAGTTAGTTTTATTTTTATCTTAGCTCTTTCCCTGGTCCCGGGCTGCAAACCGGGGTCCCTGTTTATTTTGGTTTCTCACCCCAACGTGCGTCACCGTCCTTGACCTTGAGGTAATCCGCTCACCAGCGTCCTGTCGCCTGAGCCACGACAGTGCACGTCTCCTCTCAGGGAGGCTGCCGAGCCGATTAAAAGGGGCTGGGAAAAGGCCATGTTTAAATTGTTAGTGTTTTCAGAATTGCGTACACAAATTTAGAAAATCTGGACATGCTTGGATGTCACATTTTAGGTGTTTTCCCATGGGTGTCAATCAAAGGGAAGAATTTCCGTTTCACAGTTGGGATTTAGCTGTTCGTGTCAGCCGAGCACTGGTTCTCTGCTTTTCATAGACCTTGTGAAAGGCAGTCCTGTTGCCATGTGAGGGATCACGTCCAGCCTGCCTCCTTTTTCCTCAGGAATGTCCCCCCACTAGACCACAGCAAAGCTCACTCCTCTGATGTGCTGGGCGGGGCCGTCGGGGCACTCTCACGGCCTGTGGCCCGCAGACCCGCAGATGTTGGCTGTTGAGAGTAATCCGCAAAGAGCCGGGTGAGGGAACAGCCGAGATAACCAACCAAGTAAAATGAAGGCTGCCTCCTTTCTCTGCCTGCCTGTTCACCTCCATTCCTGCCCTCACCTTGCCTTTAAAAGGAAAAGAGACCGAACCACTCTTCACCAGGGCGTTACCTGTTGTCTATTTCCCTCCCCTGGTCTAGATGAACTGCACTTTCTTACGATCACAGAACTCGGCACGTCACCTGATGATGTTTAGATGAGACTCCATGACGTGCCCTGGTGGGAGAGCAGTCGGGTCCGCCGCTGTCTTTGTGTAAAGTGGATACTCTGCACACTGACCTCCTCTTCTCGGTGTCTCTAGTTAGACCCCCCGTCCCCGTCCCAGCTCGCTCAGCTCGGTCCTGTGTTGTCCCCTGTGCCACTGCATACACAGTAGGTCCTTGCTGCCCTTTGTCCAGAGTCATGGTCTCCATGAGGAGCCGCAGCTGCTCAGCAGTTTGGAGAACTTGCCTCTGTGTGAGCCTGATCTTGGATGTGATGCAATATCATCAAAAAAAAAATGCAAGACTGGGGGCAGAACGAGAAGAGTAGACAGGCTCGGGTCACATGGCCTGCTGGGAGATCACGGTCCAGTTCCTCGGCTCCATGTCATTGATCGAAAGGATAAGTGGCTGATGCTGAGAGGTGGTCATGAGTCACTGGCTGCATTTTCCAGGTTGCCAAGTGCTCAGGCTGGATCGACCAGGCAAATGATACATCCAGACACGTCTGCTTTAATTCTCAAGGTGTAATGCACGTTGAATGTGTTCAGTATTCTGTGCCGAGCGTCGGCCTGCCGACCTGCTCTGGTGTCTGGACGTTTTCTAACCCCCGTGCTCTGTCTCTCTCCCACCAGTGCAAGGAAGGTGGCTTTCCCCAGGACCTCTGGCTGGGGGTCAGTGCCGACGCCGTCTCTGTCTACAAGCGAGGGGAGGGGAGACCGCTGGAAGTCTTCCAGTACGAACACATCCTCTCCTTTGGGGCGCCCATGGCCAACACATACAAGATCGTGGTGGATGAGAGGGAGCTGCTGTTTGAAACCAGTGAGGTAGGAGACCAACCGCGGGACCTGCCCACTCATGGCCTCGACGCCTGTGTCCCAAGGCCCTGGCCCGAGTCCTTTCCCGGACTCTTTTTGGAACAAAGGAAAACACAGTTTGGTGGTGTTCTGCCTTCCCCCGTGGCAGGTGCCTTCCAACCCTATCTGAAAACCCGATTTCTTCTGTTTACCTCTGCAACAGAGAAGTTTGCTTCTGTTGTTTCAGGGGATTTGGCCTGTGGAGGAATTGCAGGCAAATGGTATAAATGTCCAGGAAAAAAAGTGCATGGTTTGACAAGAAAGCTGTTTGCAAGTTAGCAGATAATGGCAGCAGAGAATCACATCTGGGAGACGCGGTGGTGTCCCCAGAGCAGGCGCGAGCAGGTGGAGGCCGTGACCTCTGGGCATGGCTGGTGCCGGCTCACAAAATTAGCAGAACGTATGAATATGTATGCCGTCGGCTCCATGCTTAAAAATGGGGTGAGGATAATAGAAGAAGCCCCACAAAGCAGGCTGCTTGCCAAGTGGGCACGGAGAGGACGCGCTCGCTGTCATTTGGCTGTTGGTGTATAGACGAGAGGAGGTGGAAGAGTGTGAGGTGCAGGCAGGCGGCCGTCGGACCGAGGATGTGGTCCGTCCGGGAGGGGCCCAAGCTGCTGGGAGGTGGCAGTGAGAAGAGAAGACGTGGGGCTGTAACTGGGGGGGTCCCAGGTTGACTCAGTAGGCTACAGGACCCTGGTTTGGGATCTTTGTGATTTTACAGTGACGTGCGGTGGGATTGAGAGCAAAGAGAACAGAAATGGAGGCCAGTCAGGGTACCTGGATGGGTCCAGGGCAGCTGCGGGAAGAGACGAACCAAAGTGGGTGGTAATGAACACCTCGTGGGAAGGGGCTCATGGGAGATCGGAGCCGTAGCGGTCCCAGGCCTCCCGGTGATGTAATCTGAAAACACAGTCATTGCCATTGCCGCCTCCCTTGGTTCCCACTGTAATCAGGCCTTGTGATGACTGGACTGAAGCCAGTGTCCTGGGATGGGCGGTGGTGGTGTTGTGCACGGACCGACCGCCAGGTGGCGCGCTCGCGCCGGAAAAGCCAGAGCGCCCCTTCTCGCTGAGCTGAAGGCCCCTCGGCTCCGGCCCGCACTGGGCCCCCGCCGGGCGGAGGGCGTCCGGTGGCTGGGGTGGGCCCTGCGCCTGGGGGAGACGCGTGACCGTGTCCCGATTCTGCTGCCCGGGCAGGTGGTGGACGTGGCCAAGCTCATGAAGGCCTACATCAGCATGATCGTCAAGAAGCGCTACAGCACGTCGCGCTCGGTGAGCAGCCGGGGCAGCTCCAGGTGAAGGCGCGTGTCCCCAGGCCTCCACGCACCACCCTCGCCCGCCGCCGGCGCGGAGCCCGCCGCTGAGCTGCCCAGCTTCCTGGAAGCCCTCGCTGGAGGAAGATGTCCCCAGGGGGCCTTCGCCACGTCACCTTCAGTGATTGTGTCTTAAGCTGTCTGCCCGCTTTCCAAAGCTTTACTCCTACATGACACATGCCTTAAAAAAGAGGGGACAGACCCCACATGGCCACTTAAAGCAGCCAGATGTGCCTTAACTTATGGACCCAACACTAATGGACCTTAACTGTGCTACTGAAGGGGATGCGTCCCCCCTGTTTGAGGGGAGACTCACAAAGCTTGGAAGGGGGGTCGTTTGTCCATCAATTATGCACTAACTTCCCAGCCTGATTTCCCGATCAGGGAAGGTGAGGGAGCGGGGAGGGGACCCAGGAGCGAGCTCACCCGGACAGAACGTTTTTAGCTGGAGGCTGCTGGCAGCCTCTGCGTGGACATGTATTAACTTTTTTCTTTGTTTCATCTTTTAAGTACATGTGCTTGCCGTTGCATGTGTTCGAAGCTCATCGCTTTAATCATTGTTTCACGAGCATTAAACGCAAAGGGAAAAAAGGATGTGCAATGTAAACAGGCTGTATATTTTAATAGTTCAGAGTTCTAGTCTTCATGTGTTCCTTTGTTAAGGTGGTGTCCTTAACACACCGGAATCCTGCAGTGTCCCGCCTTTGCTGTCTTTTGGAAACCACGTTTGGACTCCATTGCCTTTACCAACAGCAAAGTCCGCAGTCCTGCATCTGCTGTAGCAGCGACAGAAATGCAACCTGCAAATAACTGTATTTATAAACCACTCGTAAGCAGCTGGCGCTCCCAGTGCTGTTTTCCAAACAATATGAAGTCATTTTGGAGTCTCACGTTTCTAAGATTTAAGTTAAAAATGTTTCTTTGAAGGTTAGCCTGTATCATTCTGGATAGGTTGCCATGTACCCATGTTGGATGCAGAGAAGGATGTAGCCCCCAGACGTGTGCCTGGGAGCGAATCTTGAAAGGACCCCGACCTGAAATGCTGAGGCTTTAATAAAAGACATATCTTATCCCGCGTTTCTAATGGTGGGTGAACAAGGCACCTGTAAATAACTCAGCGTTTATGACCAGAAGAGGGATAATCTGGTCTTGGACTTCTATTTTTATATGGAAAAGTTGTAAAGACTTAGGCTAACTAAGTCTACCCACAAAGAAGAGAGAAACTTGCCTTATCCCGTGTGGGCCGACATGGGAAGACCTCATGTGTTGGCTCAAAGTCTGACAATAAAAGATATTAGCTAACTTGCTGCGTGTTTTCTTTACGGGGTGTCTCAGTTCTCTGTGGGACTTAATTTTGTTTTCCTTGGTCTTTTGGTTTTAATGCTTTTGGCTTCAGAGCCTCCTAGCAGAATGTGTCCAGCACTTGATCAGCAGGTCTGATGATGCGTGGACATCCCAGCTGTTCTTTTTTATATATATATATACAGAGGGAAGGAGAACTTTATTTATTTTGAATTGAGAATCCGGGTCCTTGGACTTTGCATGGTCTCCGCCCCAGCCTCCAGCTTAGTGGCTGCACCCAGATTGCTCTTTTTGACACACAACATGACTCAGTGCTAAGGGGAAGCTGGGCTCCTATTGCCTCCCCCCAAAATGTGCCTCCTCGTAAATTCATGACCCTGCAGCCCTGCTCACCATGGAAAAGCAAACTGCGGGTCATTGAATAACGTGTTCAACCTCTTTTGTTAGGATGGGTGGGTGGGTGGGTGGCTGGGATTTTCCTATCTGACATGTTTGAGTCTTAGTTTAGAAATTTGCTGGGGTTTTTGTGACCCGAAATCCGTCATAGGAATTCACTTCTTCTTAGGATCAACTAGCCTGTGATAACTCTGTTACATCATTTTGCTTAAAATGTCCACAAACCTACTGACAATGTTAGGCCTTAGCATACCCTGCAGAGGGTGTCATCTGCCGTGTCGGGGTCATTATAGGACTGTTTCTTTGATAACCTGTTGTCAGCGATAGTTAGAATTTTGATTCCAGCCTCAGTTTTGAGATGGTCTCCAGGAGTTTCTCGTCCGCTGCTGGGCACAGTTTCCCTGCGTGTCTTCGTCTGCACGGACGAGCTCAGCATCACCTGTCACGTCTACTTGAGCCGTCACAAAGGTCAGCCTCCCCGGGACAGACTGCCTTCTCACCACGTAGCTCAAGAAAGCCAGCAGCGGGCCGGCCCGAGTCGCTGCAGGGACTCAGCTGCACATTGAACAAGACACGACCACAACTTGGAAGTTCATTACTGAGATCAAATGTCTGCGGAGCTGCGAAATGCGCAAACGGTGGCACAGCGAGTCAGGTGGCTGCCAGGCAGTGTTGGGGGTGCCCGCGCGGGTCCTTGTGACGGATTCCCGGCAGAGACCTGAGGCGAGGGTGGTGGGCCTTGACTGGCTCCTGCGGTGTGGCGGCGGCCGGGACGGCCTGAAGGGGCTACGCGCGTGTGGAGGGGTCCTGCTGCAGCAGCCTCGCCCGGCCTCCAAGCGTTCTGTGCCCACCCGCAGAGGCTGCTCCCCCGACCTGGCTCCGGGATCTGCGTACAGCAAATTCGAGTATGTCTTCTACTCAAAACTCCCGTAACTCAAAGGGCACTCCCCGCCGCCTCCCGATCGAGTGACACCAGAGCTGCTTCATCCAGTCATCTGTTAGGTTGTTTCTATGTCTTGGCTACTGTGAACTGTGCTGCTTACGAACATCGGGGTGCAGGTGTTGTTTGATGAGAGGCTTTGTATCCTCCGGGGGTGTGCCCCGGAGTGGGGTGCAGATCCAATGGTAGCGCCTCGTTAAACCTGTTCGTGACGGGGCCCTGTGCCCTCTGCCTTGCCACGTGCTCCGCCTGCTCAGGCTCCAGGCTCAGGCTCTGGTCCGTGTCTGCCTGCTCAGGCTTCCGTTTCACCCCGCTGACTCCCAACATGGAGTAAGTACTCCCGGCCGCGCAGCGAGGGAGCCACCTGGTGTCCCCTGGTAAAGCCGGTGTCTGCTCCTGACACCCGGGCTCGGGCTGCATGTGCAGGTTCACCACCTTGGGGAAGACAGTCCTGCTTGGTAGTGTCGGCTGATCCTCGTGTCGGCACTGCCTCTGCGGCCCATTTCAGCCTCCCCGTGACATCGTTGAATGTGGACTTGGAAGGAGATGCCTGGTTGGCGCCCAGAAGCTGTCGGGGGCCTGTTCCTGCGCCATGAAAAAGACACCGGAATTTGCAATGACGAATTGGCATCTTAAAAGAAAAGCGCTGACACAGAAGAAGCTTACAGGTGCGCCCTGGTGGAGAAGCGGTTCAGTGCGCCCACCCACACCCCTGCGTCCGGGGGTCGTGATCTCTGTCAGTTTCTTGGCCAGTCAGTTGTATTCACGCTCATTGACTGCAGAAAAGACCTATCATCCCAGGAGGCAGAACCCTCGATACCACAGCAAGTGAGTATGGTCCTGGATCTCGCAGTCCGTCGCCAAAGGGAGCTAGTGGGTCACTGAACTCTGAGGAGAACCCAAGGGCTTGATGCCTACTGGACACGGGCTAAACTTAAGACGTCAGCACTTAGAGACACGGGTCATCAGTGCAGGCCTCTGTTCGAGGGGACAGCATCGAGTCTAGGGAACAGAGAGCTGGCCCAGATACGGGCTACAGTGGGTCCACAGGGTCTGCAAACCATCTGGTGGTCACTTCCCTGGCCCCCAAGTGTAGAGTACAGACAGATGATCAGCAACTGCACCATCATTGGCTCCTTGGCTTAGGGAAAGAGTGCCAGCATGTAGAAGATGGGAGAGTTCTCTGAAATGAATCCCCTGCATGACCAAGATAGTGAATCAAAAACAATATGGCTTCCTGGGTGGAATGACAAAATTAGTCTCCTTTCTAAGGAACTAGAGGAGTCGGTGCGACGAACGCCATCGTGCTGTCTAATTCACAAATCCGGACCCTACATGCTGCACACAACCCAGTGGACTCAGCAAAGGCCCCCAGCAGTCCGCACTGCCTTCGGGAACACCGGTGCCGGGTCCGAGCAGCTCGGCCTCACGCACGGTACGTGTGAGACCATTCCCCCTTCTTGGACGCCTGCCCTTCGAACAGATTCCAAGTGAACTTAAATCAGAATGGACAACTGCATGTCTGAAGCTCAGTAAGATATGTAAGACATGGCTTAGTTTTTCAGAGACTGCTTAATACATGACATGATCTGATAATAAATTATTTATAGGGTACTTATCTGGCACACTCAGTAATTCAGAGCAGGCCAAGAATCTCCGGCTTCAGGAGAGTAATAATCTTTAAGGCTGTGTGAGCTTTACTGATTCCTCTTGCACTCGCTCGGAAGAGCTGCTCTTGCTGCTGTCACACGAGGGGGGGTGTCCTCTTTCCTCGCTCCCCCACGCCTTCCACACCTCATCTGTCATCTGCGAAACCCCATTCTCACCACCTCTTTACCTCCCATCCACCTTCTAGCTCTAAATCAAACCTGGCGTGTTTCCTGCAATGCTCTCAAGGGAGGCCCCTTGGTTCCTGTCCCTGTACCAATGGCTTCCGTGTGGCGACAGTCCCCTAGGCGCTTCCAGACCACTTCTCCTCCTCCTTTGCTGAAAATTCTAGGGTGTTTTGGCGTAATGCTCCTGGGTCACACCATCCATCTCCTCTTCCAAGTATCTGACTCACTGTCTTTCCTGGCACCAGTAGTCTGGAAACTTCCCTTTCACAGACATTCCATCCAGTGCCCTGGCTTCTTCCTTCTTTCTTCTAATTATCTTCTCCAAACCGCAGCCTTGCCCTCCCACACGACTCCGTGTCTGCCTTTTCTCAGGGGTCTCTCTTACAGCACTGCTCCCAGCGTGCTCCCTCAGCAGGCCCGCCAAACCACGAGGCCACCGTTTTCTTCAGCATCCATTACTTCATTGCCTCCCCCACCCCAGACCAGACCCCCAGACTGGACCCCCAGACCGGACCCCTGTTCTGACACGAGTCATTGGTCTCTGTACCCTCGTCTCCCTCCTCACTGCGTCCTCCTCCCCACTTGTCTCCCCGCCTGTATTGAGGATTTGAATGCTGCGGGAGAAACCCTATGCTGACTGTCACAGTAAGACCCTAATCTTCAGAGATGGGCCCCTCACTTTCATCTTTCCACACTACCTCGTCAGTTCCGCCTGGTGTCCTGTGCCCCAGGACCTCCATTTCAGCACTCTTTTCTTTTTAAACTCTACAGCCACTTCTCCCATCCCTCACTTCTTGTTTTATTGTGGAAACCCAAGCAGCAGCAGAAAACCCCTGTATCTTCATTCTTATTTTTCCCCCTAAGGAAAGGCACAGGCAGGAGTGAAGGCCAGCAGACAGGCAGGCAGGAAGAGAGAGAAGGAAGAAGAATTTATTTTATTTTGTTGTTCATCTTGGTTGTTTCCCTCGACCCTGGGTCTTGAACCCAGGACCCTGGGATGTATGTGGGACTGCTCCCGTGTGTGCTAGATCACTAGGCCATCAAGGAGCACCCTGAATAATCATATTTATTATTTCTTTTGTTCACGATGCTACATCCATTTTCGGATATTGAAATGGCATCTTGGTTGGTATTTCACACCACACTCACGACCAGAGTTCCGGTGTCCTTTGTCCCCACTGTCCCCCCACTTCCTTCCTCCCCGTCCTCCGCCCTTCACCCACAGTCCTGGGTCCTGTTAATTTTGTTGGGATTTGTGTGTTCATTTCCTTACATTCCATTTGAGTGAAGCCATCCTGTATTTCTCTTTTTCTTTCTGACTTATTTCACTTCACACGACCCCCTCCAGTTAATGCCATGTAGATGCTGCTTTCTCTCTCCTGGTCACTTTAGCCGATTTCCTGCTGGGTGTCTGCACCGGGATTCTTATTAGGCATATGAAGGACAGTGTCTCCAAAAGAGAGTATTTGATGCTCTCTCTCAAATTTTCCCTGTTTCTACGCTCATTATGCTTTATCCTTAACTCCTAATTCATTAGCAATTCTTCTTGACTCCATGTCCCAAATCTACTCCAAATTCCACCATTCCCGCCACTTCCCCCACTCCCACTATGTCTGTGACTATTAATGCAGAGTCCCATACCTGCCTGGTCTCCTTGCTTCCATGCTTGTCTCCTTGTCAGTGACCAGAGCAACCTTTTAATAACAAAAATTGAGGCGCACTCTGGTGGAGCAGCGGTGAGTTCAATCGCCTCCGAAAGACAGAGGCCGCCTACCCCAGGGTTCGCGTTTCGGGCCCAGAGGGACAACCAGTGTGAACAACTAAATGAAAAATAAAGTGCTTCTTCCTCCCCTCTCTTCCTGCTGCTTCCCTACTGCTGCCTTCATTCCTGCTGCACCTGTCCTTAAAAAATACAATGAAATTGGAATAAATCACCTCTTACACAAAATCCTGCATTCGGAATAAAATCTAAAGCCCTTGCCATGCTCTGGGGGGGCCTCCCGGATCTTCCCTGCCTTCCTGGCGGCTGGTCGTCTCCGTGCCCAGCACTCTACCCTCTTCGTCTGAGCACGGTGTCCGGAGCACCTCAGGCTCTAGTCCCATGATCCTGGCACCCAGGGCTCTGCTGGCTTGCCCTTGACCTTGCCTCCAGAGCGCACGTGACTGGCGGTCTTTAAGTCTTTGCTCAAAAGTCCCGTCTCTCCCGATGTCGTTATCTGTGTACGCTTTCCCCCCATTGACTGCACTCAGCACGTGTAGGCGGCTACGACGTGAAGGGTCCCTCGTGAGCGCCAGGCCCCCGGGCTGCCTCCACTCCTCCAGCGACTGGGCTTAACCACACTGGCTTCTTGGACGTTAGAAAAGGTGATCCTGCCGGAGGCCTGAGCAGGCCTTGTCCACGGAACCCCAGCTGCCGGGTGAGACGCCTGAGCTGGCCGGCTGAGAGGCAGCCGCGGAGACCCCCAGCCAGCGGCCGGGTGCTGACCTGCCAGTCTGTCGTCATCGCCAAAGTGACTTCAGCAACAGTCCAGCTGAGGGCTCCCGAGTTGCCGCCCCATGGAATCACGAGCAAATCAAACCTCTCAGGCCACCGTGTTTGGCGATGGCTGTCACATGGCGATGATACCTCGCATGATACCTTGCACCACCTGAAACGACCTTATTTTGCTCAAATGGCCATATAACGTGCACCCGTGTTTTTGGTCCAGACTTTCAGGAAAGATTTCTTTCGTTTTAAGTCTTTAATTCAATTTTTATTTGTTTATATTTAGGTCCTTGTTTTTGCATTGTAAAGGAATTTTAGCATTTATTTTTTAACATATGGTATGCTTATAACTCAAATGTAAATAAAAGAATGAAAAACATTTATATGCAGATGGGATTAGTTCTATCCATGTATAACGCACATCCTTATTTTTCCCTCATAAATTTGGGCAAAATAGTGAGCATTATATGTAGCAAAATACTGTCTATACCTATGTGAACTGCTGCCAACCGTTCTCAACTTTAAGCTCATTAAGGACAGGACTTTGCTTTGGGAACACTGAGCTCTCCCGCCTGCACTGCCTGGCCCATGAAGACATGCAGAAATCATCTGTGGCTGAGTGAAGCCAGTCTCACGAAACAGCCTCGTCTGGTCGTCTGGCTTCCACTAAGCTCTCTTCATGTGACCACTAGAAAATGTCTCCCAAGTGTCTTCTAAGTGATCACTGCATGTGGCCCACAGAAATCCACTTTCTTCTATATGTTAGTAATGCTACAAAAATAGAACCAATCTTTTAAGGGGTTGTGAGGGTGGTTAACTTTATGCGTCAAGTTGACTAGGCCACAGTCCCTGGGTTTTGGTCCAAAACCAGTCAGGCACGCGTGCTCTCTCTCTCTATCTCTTTCTCCCTCTCCCTCTCTCCCTCCTCTGTGTCTCTCTCCTCTCTCTCTCTCTCTCTCTCTCTCTCTCTCTCTCTCTCTCTCTCTCTCTCTCTCCCCCTCTCTCTCCCCCTCTC